>VZUI01093450.1:0-10473 GCA_013401135.1 Cettia cetti
GAACCCCCAGAGAATCTCATCCTGGAACCCCCAGCCCCTGGAATCTCATCCTGAACCCCCAGGGAATCTCATCCTGAACCCCCAGAGAATCTCATCCTGAACCCCCAGAGAATCTCATCCTGGAACCCCCAGCCCCAGGAATCTCATCCTGAACCCCCAGGGAATCTCATCCTGAAGCCCAGCCCCAGGAATCTCATCCTGAACCCCCAGGGAATCTCATCCTGAAGCCCAGCCCCAGCTGCACAGGGGTTTTTAGGATCATCACAGCAGCTTTTGTCCTAATGAAGACGCCGAGCTGGGCTTTTAATTCATTAAGAAATTAGCCCAGACAGCTCCCCGGGCTGGGCAGCGGGGAGGAAAACAGGAACAAAGAGGGCAGGGGATGGAGGGGAGGGAGAGGATCAGCAGCCCTGCTGCTCTCAGCTGGCTGTTAGCACATTTTTACCCTAATTCCTGACTCGGCCCCACCGACATTAATCCAATTTCTTTGCTTGGCTCACACAAATAACACGGGGGGTGCGGGGAAAACCCCAAACCCAGCTGGGGCTAAAAAGCTGCTGGAGAGAGCCTCAAAAATACCAAAAAAACCCCCAAGCTAAAAGGGAAGATCTGCTCAGGGCGGGGCAAACCCAGAAAGGCTGCGGGCCATGAGCATCCTCTGCGGGTGACACGGAGGGGAGGGGACAAAGGCGACACTCACTGCAGTGTCCCTGGGCCGCCACCAGGATGTTTTTCTGCTGGGTGCAGGCTCGGACGTGCAGCTCGCACTCGCTGCCGTAGGTGTTGCCGTCGGAGCCGCAGACGGGCTGCGCCGAGGGCACGCACTCGGTGGGGCACACGCAGCGCCCGCTCTCCGCCTCGCAGATGGCACCGAACTGGCACTTCCCGCAGCGGTCTGTGCGGGGAAAAGCCAAAAATCAGGATTAAAACAGCAAGGGAGGCGCTGCCGGCTCGCTGAGGGATGCTGGAGTTGTCAGGGTTGCAGGGAAAAGTAAAAAATCAGAATTAAAACAGCAAGGAAGGTGTTGCCGGCTGGCTGAGGGATGCTGGAGCTGTCCAGGTTGGAGGGAAAAGTCAAAAATCAGAATTAAAACAGCAAGGGAGGCGTCGTTAGCTGGCTGAGGGGTGCTGGAGTTGTCAGGGTTGCAGGGTGAAGTAAAAAAAATCAGAATTAAAACAGCAAGGAAGGTGTTGCCGGCTCACTGAGGAATGCTGGAGCTCTCCAGGTTGCAGGGAAAGTCAAAAATCAGAATTAAAACAGCAAGGGAGGCGCTGCCGGCTCACTGAGGGATGCTGGAGCTCTCCAGGTTGCAGGGAAAAGTAAAAAATCAGAATTAAAACAGCAAGGGAGGCGTTGCTGGCTCACTGAGGGATGCTGGAGTTGTCCAGGTTGCAGGGAAAAGTAAAAAATCAGAATTAAAACAGCAAGGGAGGCGCTGCTGGCTCACTGAGGGATGCTGGAGTTGCCTGGGTTGGAGGGAAAAGCCAAAAATCAGAATTAAAACAGCAAGGGAGGCGTTGCTGGCTCACTGAGGGATGCTGGAGTTGCCTGGGTCACAGAGAAAAGTCAAAAATCAGAATTAAAACAGCAAGGGAGGCGTTGCTGGCTCACTGAGGGATGCTGGAGCTCTCCAGGTTGCAGGGAAAGTCAAAAATCAAAATTAAAACAGCAAGGGAGGCGTTGCCGGCTCGCTGAGGGATGCTGGAGTTGCCTGGGTCACAGGGAAAAGTAAAAAATCAGAATTAAAACAGCAAGGGAGGCTTTGCCAGCTGGCTGAGGGATGCTGGAGTTGTCCAGGTTGGAGGAAAAAGCCAAAAATCAGAATTAAAACAGCAGGGAGAGGCTGGGAGGAAGAAAGGCAAGAACTCCTCCTACAAGCCAGCAGGGCCAGGAGGAAGGGGCTGAAATGTCGAGCCGTAGAGGTGGGGCAGAGCCCAATTTCGGGCAGCACTCATCAGCCCCGGGGGGTGCCCCCAGCAGGACGGGTGGGCAGGGGATTTCCCCTCCACTGGATGATTTTCTGGGTGCGGGTGGAACCCCACGCCTGACCCGCTCCCCAGCCCGGCGGGGGGCACAGAAAAGCTGGGGTTTGTTCACGATTCGCTCTCCGAGCAGCTCTCCCTCCTGGCAGGAGGCCCAGCCAGCACATCCCCTGACTCCTGGGTGTTCACTGATTCATCCTCTGCTCCCAGCGCCTCCCTCCCCTCCCTGCCACTCACTGCACCAGGAATTTGGCTCCAAGGTGCTTCTCCTGCTCTTCTCTTTCACACAGCAGCTGCTGCCTTGGCATGGGGGAGGAGGAGGCACCAACCCCCTGCTCGGTTCCTGCTGTTGGCCTGGAGGTTTTTATCCTGCTCTGCAGGTTTTTATCCTGGTCTGGAGGTTTTTATCCTGCTCTGGAGGTTTTTATCCTGTCCTGGAGGTTTTCATCCTGCCCTGGAGGTTTTTATCCTGCCCTGGAGGTTTTTATCCTGTCCTGGAGGTTTTTATCCTGCTCTGCAGGTTTTTATCCTGGTCTGGAGGTTTTTATCCTGGTCTGGGGGTTTTTATCCTGTCCTGCAGGTTTTTATCCTGGTCTGGAGGTTTTTATCCTGTCCTGCAGGTTTTTATCCTGTCCTGGAGGTTTTTATCCTGGTCTGGAGGTTTTTATCCTGGTCTGGAGGTTTTTATCCTGGTCTGGAGGTTTTTATCCTGTCCTGGAGGTTTTTATCCTGTCCTGGAGGTTTTTATCCTTCCCTTGTGCTTGTCACTGATGTCCCTTTTGAGGACACAGCCACCACAGTCCTGTCCTTTACCGCAGGGCCCCTTGTCCTTGACCCCAACGTCCCTTTTGGGGTCACCATCACCCCGATTCCCCCCTTACCTCAGGGCCCCCTGTGCAGCAGTTTGATGTCCCTTTTGGGGTCACCATCACCCCGATCCCCCCTTACCGCAGGGCCCCCTGTGCAGCAGGCCGATGTCCCTCTGCAGCAGGCAGGCCATGGCGTGCAGCTCGCAGGCGTTGCCGTAGGTGCGCTGGTCGCTGCCGCAGACGGGGTCGTAGCGGCCCTGGCACTGCTGCTGGCACTCGCACACGGCCTCCTGGTTCTTCACCACGCAGCTGGCCCCGAAGGAGCACTGCACGCTGCGGCACGGGCTGGGCAGGCCCAGCTCTGCGGGGACACACAGCTTCGTCATCATCATCATCATCATCATCATCATCATTATTATTATTATAGCGAATAATGTCATTGCGCTTAATGGTATTTTTTAAAAAAAAAAAAATTTGATTTTGTTCATAATAGTTCACGATTTGGGTAGTGAATTGAATAAATATTTGTGTATGTTGTTATGTTATATATATTTCATGTATATCTCTATATATACATTAAATTGTGTAAATACTTGTACATGTTCAGTTATGTGTATTTATTTCTTCACCACGCAGCTGGCCCCAAAGGAGCACTGCACGCAGGCCCAGCTCTGCAGGGGACACACAGCTTCATCATCATCATCATCATCATCATCATTATTAAATGATCAAATAATGTCATTGCGCTTAATAGTATTTTTTTTTTTTTTAAAAAAATTGATTTTGTTCATAATGGTTCACGATTTGGGTAGTGAATTGAATAAATACTTGTATATGATCAGTTATATGTATTTTTAAGGTGTATATGTATATTAAGTTATGTAAATACTTGTATATGTTCAGTTATGTGTATTTTTAATATCTATACGTGTATGCATATGTGTAAGTACATGTATATGTGGGGCAGGATGGGGGCATCCCGTGTCCCCCAAGGGGACATCCCCTCAGGCCAGCCCCAGCAGAGCCCTGAGCCTCCCAGGGGTGGCTGATCCCCTCTGGATGCACAGTGCCACCCCCGGGGCAGGGACACAGTGGCAGCAGCCAGCACAGGCCGTGTCACACCCCCTGTGACAGGTGACACAGTGGCAGCAGCCAGCACAGGCAGTGCCACCCCTGGGGCAGGTGACACAGTGGCAGCAGCCAGCACAGGCCGTGTCACACACCCTGTGACAGGTGACACAGTGGCAGCAGCCAGCACAGCCCGTGTCACACCCCCTGTGGCAGCAGCCAGCACAGGCAGTGTCACACGCCCTGTGGCAGGGACATCCCAGCTCCCAAGCAAGAATTCCCTGCAGGAATCTCCCCCCACGGAGCCGAGGGAGGAGTGGCCGTGCTGCTGGGGACAGCCACGCTGCCCAGTGTCCCTGTGGGGGGCTGGGACAAGGCCAGGACACCCCGGGTTCCATCTGTGCAGGACAGTGACACGGACACAGGACAAGGACACAGGCGGGGACAGACGATGGGACAGCAGCGACAGACACAGCACAGCCCCGGCAGCACGGAGCACAGAGCAGGGAAAGGCCCTTGCAGTGGCCCTGGGCACCTCCCCTGGGTGGTGGCACCTGGTGGCACCTTGGTGGCACCTGTGCAGAGCTGCAGCCAGGCTGGAGCGCGGTGCCAGGCAGGCAGGAAGGCCCGGATCGGGATCTGCCTCTCGGGGCAGCACCACCGAGCCACAGCCCGGAGCCAAGGGGACAGGAACGGGGACAGGGGACAGGAACGGGGACAGGGGACAGGAACGGGGACAGGGACAACCCCAGCCCCAGAGCCAAGGGGACAGGAACGGGGACAGGGGACAGGCCAGGCACAGGGACAACCCCAGCCCTGTCCCCAGTGTCCCTGCAGCTCCCAGCGCTTCCCAAGGAGCAGGAATTGCTCCCTGGGGTGCTGCCCCCGTTCTGGTTCCCTTTTTTATCACACAGACAGCGCTGCCACGGGGAAATTCCCTCTGGGCATGATTTTCCCGAAGCAAAGATCATCCCTGGATTGGGATCCAGGCTCGGGGTCCCACCTTGGGAAGCACAGAACGGGGGTGGGGGCACAGGGAGGGGCCAGCCCTGGCACTCCCTGTCCTTCTCCAGCAGGGAAACGCTGGAGATGCAGCACGTGGGATTCCCAAATCCCAGCCTGGGATATCTCACATGCAGCCTTGGGCACCTCCAGACACCTCTGGGGGCTTTGGAGCAGCGAGGACCCCTGAGCTGGGCTTTAACCCAGACCTGCTCTGACTCCCAGCCCTGCTCCATCCTGGAGGGAGGGAAACTGAGGCACGGGGAGAGCCGACCTCTCTTTCTGCCCCCTGGGTGATTCCAGGCTGGGATCCTTTCCCTGTGCTGAGCCTGGAAATGCTCCAGACCAGGCTTGGAGCCACCTGGGCTGCTGGGAGGCCTTGGATAACAGGAGGGGGTTGGAGCTGGGTGATAATTTCAGATCTCTCCATCCCAAAGCATTCCTGAACACACGCCTCGCCGAGCCCAGGGGTGTGGGAATCCCAAATTCTGGGAACATCCAGGGAAAACCCAGCTCTCCTGCCAGCCCAGCTGGGGATGCCCCCAGGGGAGAAGCAGAACCCATCAATGCACGCCTGGGAGCCCCAGCGAGCTCCAGCACTGCTCCACAGGGAAATATTCCCAAGGGAGGAGCCCAGCCAGCTCCCCCGAGCCTGGAGAGGCAGCTGGGAGAGGCAGCCAGGGTCCCTGGGGAGCCCCCAGCCCCGGGCTGGGCAGGACACACAGCTGGGACAGCAGGGGACAAGCTGGGACAGCAGGGGACAAGCTGGGACAGCCCCGGGCAGGCAGGGGGGGAGCAGGGGGGTCAGTGGGGAGCAGGAGGAGAGCGCAGAGCGGTCAGGAGCAGCCCAGAGCGATGCAGCAGCCCGGGGAGGGGCTGGCTGGGGAGCGGGGGGCTCCTGCACCCACCTCTGCTCCCGCTCTCCTTTGCCTGGAAGGCACAGCGAGCAGCAAGAGCCCAGCAATTTCCATTCCAGCTGGCTGAGTTTGGGGCGAGGGATGGGACAAACCCCGGGGCAACCTCTGCGTCCTGGGGGGCTCTCAGGCCAAACTAGAGAGAGGTGGGAGCAGTGAGAGGAGGCAGGAGAGGCCCTGGCCTCGGAGAGGAGGGGCAGAGCCCAGCTGCCAGCAGAGATGTCCGGGCAGGGAGCAGGAGGGTGGTGCCAGGACAGAATTCCTTCCTCCACACAGGCAACACTGTAAAACACAAGACACAGACCAAACAGGAAAGAGAGAGAGAGAAAGAGGGAGAAAGAGGGGAGAGCAGAGAGAGGAAAAGACAGATGCAACTACAGACACCTTCCTCCCTTCCTTCCTTCCCTCCTGGCCTCGCCCCATCCCTTCATCCTCTGCAGCACCGAGAAGGATTCGAAGCAAGGCTTGGTTTGGCTTTGCCTCCCGGGCCTGGCTGCTGGGAAAGGCAGCAGAGAGCTCCGGGTTTGTCAGGCAGGTGCCTGTGAGGGGTTAAACCGCGGCCAAGCCCCTCCCATCCCCTGCCCTCCGCAGCTCCTGCATCCTCCGCACTCACTCGGCACCAGGAGCTCGCCAGCACCCAGCTCTGAGCTCTTCCTTTTCCTTCCCAGAGCTGATGGGGATAAGAAAAAACTGCTCACACCTCCCGGGGATGGGCTCCAGGACTGCCTGGAGCTGCCACAGGCACTCTGCAGCGCCAGGTTTTGGCGGGCAGAGCCCTGGTTTGGGTTCCTTTCCCCGTTTTTTCGCTCCCATCCCAGCAGGACGCAGTCCTGGAAGCAGATGTGTGCTGGCCCGGAGGGAGGGGAGCTGGAATAAAGGAGAGGGAGGTGGAGAGGGGACTGGCAGGTGCTCCAGGACCACGTCCTGCTGCTCCTGGCCTGGTGCCACGGCAACCATGCACGGCTGATGCTCAGGAGCAGCGGGAATTCCCTGCTCATCCCAGGAATTTGGGGACTTTTACCCTCTCCAGGAAGGTTTGAAGAGAGCCCAGAGGGCCAGGGCTGCACAAAATCCCCCTCAGCCCTGGGGTCACAGCCCTTCCCACAGGGAAAACTTGGGGGATTGACTCCCAGCCATTCCCCCAGCAGAGACACGGAGAAATGGATGGTTAAAAATAACAGCTGTGATTATTCTGAGTGGGATTTTGGGAGCCTGACAAATTCTTTTCCAGCAGCTGGGTCTGGCAGCCTCAAAAGCCACCAGCAGGAGCACAAAGCCAACAAAACCCATCCCTGGTGTGGGAATCTGATTCCCAAGCACTTCAGGAGGCTCAGCCCAGCTGATACCTGATCAAGCATCAGCTTAAAAGAACAGGAGCGGGAAAAACCCAACTGAGCTGAAATGAACGACCTGTAACTCATCCAAATCAGCAGCTGCTTTAACCTCCTTCACCTCCCGGGGGAGAGAATCTCAAAGCTGGACACCCCCAGCATCCTAAGGATCCACAGCCCCATCCTAGCCCATCCTCCTGAGAAAGGTCCAGTGGAGAGCTTCTCCTAGAGACGAGACAAAGACAGGTGAGAGCTCCAGAGGGAGCACAGAGGGAGGGAGGAGCACCCGGAGCTGAGAGAGGCAGGCAGGCATGGAGGGAGCGAGTGGAGGGGGTTGGAGACTGGCACTACCCTGGGAGGAGCAATGGATGTGGCGTGGAGTGAAGGGGATGCGTGGGCAGTGAGAGAAGCAGCAGGACATGACAGGCACGGAGGAGCGTCCCCCGTGTCACACGTCAGACAGAGACACACGGGACACACACCGGGGCTGCTGTGAGGACAGGAGCACGGAACCAGGGGCGCTCCAGGCTGGCTGCACGCAGGGCTGAGCCCGTGGCTGGCACCCAGCTGCAGCCTGCCAGCATCACCCCCTGCCCCCAGCGGGCTGGGAAGGGCCAGGGGTGGCTGGGGCATCCCCACGGGATGGGGGGCCAGGATGGGGTGCTCTGTGGGGTGAGCATCCCCGTGGGACAGCTTGGGGAGCAGCACCCCTGCAGGACAGCATCCCCATGGGACAATTTGGGGACTGACATGCCCATGGGACAATCCAGGGACTGACACCCCCATGGGACAATCCAGGGACTGACACCCCCATGGGACAATTTGGGGACCACCATCCCCGGGGACAATCTGAGCACCACCATCCCTGCAGGACAATTTGGGGACTGACATCCTCACAGGACAATCTGGGGACCACCATCTCCATGGGATAACATCCCATGGAACAATTCAATCCCCACGGTTCCCGGGGACAGTTCCAGCCACACCCCGGGGACAGTTCAACCCCCGCCGTCCCCGGGCACAATTCAATCCCCGCTGTCCCCGGGGACGGTTCCAGCCCCACCCCGGGGACAGTTCCAGCCCCACCCCGGGCACAATTCAGTCCCCGCCATCCTTGGGGACAGTTCCAGCCCCACCATCCCCGGGCACAACTCAATCCCCGCCATCCCCGGGGACAGTTCCAGCCGCACCCCGGGGACAGTTCCAGCCCCACCCCGGGGACGGTTCCAGCCGCACCCCGGGGACGGTTCCAGCCCCACCCCGGGGACGGTTCCAGCCCCACCCCGGGGACGGTTCCAGCCGCACCCCCGCGCCGCCCGGCCGGTGCTCACCGCAGGGCCCGCTGTGTTTGACGGGGATGTGCTGCTGCAGCCGGCACTCGGCCCTGCGGCGCTCGCAGTCGCTGCCGTAGGTGCGGCTGTCGCGGCCGCACAGGGGCCGGAAGGCTCCGTCGCAGGTGATGCGCTCGCAGGAGCAGCGAGCGGCCCCGCGGCGGTTCAGGCACACGGCGTTGAACTTGCACTCGTCCTTGCACTTGTCTGCAACGGGGAAAAAAATTTGGATCCCGGGATGTTTGAATGTTTGAATTCCCGTGGGGGTGGGGGGATGCTCCGGCTGCCCGGAGAGGAGGAGAGGTGGGAAATTGTAGGAATAAGGGGAAAAAAAAAATCATTTCTGCCATTTCTCTTAAGTGCAGCTAACAAGCAATTTTCAAATTCACACATAGTGGGAAATGGATTTGTAGAGAGTAATTCCCAAAGCCTGACAGGAAGCTCAGATTTGTGTGCAAACTTTGAGATGAGAAATGCTGGCTCAGGAATGCCATGGGATGGGATGGACAAAAGACAGAAATGGAACTGGAAACAAATTGCAAAGGATGGCCTTGCAAAGAAGACTGGATGTTTTAGAGAAATAGAACTACGAAAAATGCATTGTATTAAGACCCACGAGAGGTAATTTTAGATGATTGGCTTTAAGGCATTAACAGCATTGTGTGGCAAAAGCTGATAGGCCAAGAAATGCTTATAAGATATTGTAATTAGGAAATAATTTGGCTTCTGATTGTGATGGCGTGAATTGTAACGTCTGCACTGTCTCACCCTTCTCATGAGACTGAAAATGGAATTAAAGTCTTTAAAACACCTCCCCGGAGCCCCAGTTCTGGGTTAGGAAAAGGCTTTTTCTACAACTTTCTGCTCTCCAACCCGGACACTTCCAGAGATGAGGCAGCCACAGCTTCCCTGGGCAACCTCCCCCCGCTCCCAGCCAGGAATTCCTTCCCAAAATCCCACCCCAAACCTCGCGGCGCAGCTCTAACCCCAAACCACGAGGCCAAAAAAGGAACAAAAGCCTTTCGAACGCCTCTCAAGAGGCCGCTTTTAAACAAAACCAACCAAACAAAGGAAAAATCCGAACCCGGAGGAGGGGTGGAGGCACTCACCCTGCTGCTGGCACTGCCCCGAGCGCACCTTCTGGATGTCCAGCCCCCGGACGGCCCCGGAGCGCCCCATCACGCACTCGCTGTCGTAGGTGACGCCGTCGTCGCCGCAGACCGGGTCCCCCCCGGGGGGACAGCCCTCGGGCCGGGGCAGCAGCTCCGCCCGCCGCGTCCGCGGGTTCACCCGGCACACGCGGCCCGGCTCGCTCGGGAGGCTTTTGCAGGGGTCTGGGGAAGGGAAAGGGGAGCAGGGAGTCATTCCCTGCCCCGGATGGCTGCTTCCCAAAATCTGCTCCTTCCCTCAGCTTCCCCTGCTGCACAGCTCAGGGACACCACAGTCACTGTCCCCAAGGGCAGGGAATGGCCCGGGGATGAGCCAGGTGCCCTGGGCACTGCCAGCCCCCCGTGCCAGCCCTGCCCCACTCCCTGTCCCTGCCCGGGCACCAGAAATGTCACCAGCACCGAGGGGCTCGGCCACAGACCCCCCCAGGGCAGGGAAACCTTCACCCTCTGGATGGACACAAAGCTCTGAGCACCCCAGGGCAGGGAAACCTTCACCCTCTGGGCAGACACAAAGCTCTGAGCACCCCAGGGCAGGGAAACCTTCACCCTCTGGGCAGACACAAAGCTCTGAGCATAGGGCTCAACACAGCCCTGGCAGCAGCTCCCCCAGGAGAGGCACTCAGGGAATCTGGGGAGGCTGCTTGGGATGCTCTGGTTCCGGGATCTGTTTGGGAAGCTTTGATTCCAGGATATTTTTATTCCAGGATCTGTTTGGGAAGCTTTGATTCCAGGATATTTTTATTCCAGGATCTGTTTGGGAAGCTTTGATTCCAGGATATTTTTATTCCAGGATCTGTTTGGGAAGCTTTGATTCCAGGATATTTTTATTCCAGGATCTGTTTGGGAAGCTTTGATTCCAGGATATT
>VZUI01093463.1:0-152082 GCA_013401135.1 Cettia cetti
GACAGTGTCATGTGCTTTGTTTGTACAAGTCCAGGTGGATGACATCAGTTACTCTTCCCTCATCCAGCAAAGCCCTCGCCCATCATGGAAGGCCACAAGTTTTGCTAGGAACAATTTGCCCTTAATGAAGCTATGTTGGCTGTCACCAATCCCCTCCTTATTTTCCATGTGCTTTAGTATAGTTCCAGGAAGATCTGCTCCACGATCTTAACCATGGGTTAAACGGGCTGCTTTCCAGCTGTGCATCTGTGGTTCTTAAAATAACCATCCGGTCCCCAGCTGAGGTTTGCATATCGCCCGTGGTGAGTGGCTGAAGCAGCTGCCAGGCATAACTTGTCACTTCTTGTTTGAGGTTCACCTTCAAATCGTACTACAGCACCCAAAAGAAGAACAAATGGGTTCTCAGGGAGCAATGGCAAGTAAGGAGCTGGCCACACAGCAATGAGATGGTTCATGAGAAGTTGCAGGGAGAATTCTGCTTGATGTGTAAGCCAGTGGTGATACTAGAAGGGGATCTGAATGAGAAGGGCAATATGCTGGGAAAACTGGAAAAGAGGACAGCATTAAAGTGTAACAAATAAGTAATTGAAGTAACCCTTCCCAGCTCATTTGAATTGACAAATATTCTTGCATTCAAAGATAAGCACACACAAAAAAAAAGAACTTATTTTTATTGTACAGTGCGTGACTGATGTGTTGGCAGTATTTTGTTGTCACTCTGCATGACTTTTAATTGAGGTTACCTAGAAACAGTAAGGGACGAAAGTGTTTCACGATGACTGAGTCCTAATTATGGGAGAGTTCATAGAAAACCCAAACTGTATCATGGGAAAGAATGGAAAGCCAAATTATGTTGTTCTCAGTCTTTTCAGCTTCTCTTTGACTTGCAGACTTTTTAAGTAAAAAAACAACAACAACAAATAGATAAGAGTTATGTGAACCAGTTATGGTTTAGATCTATTATGTTTTCTCTGATTTCTTTTCCTAGCTTAAAAAGGAAAAGATAAAAAGGTGAGGGAAATGAAAAATAACTTATTTTAGGGCTCTTGTCTCAGAGCCTATGTGGAAGTTAAATTTTGAATCTCAAAACTTCCTTCATAACATTAATTTTTTAAGAAAGTCAAAGTTTTTGTGTTTGTTGGAGAAGCAAACCAATACAAATTGAAACTACAATCCGCACTGTACTTGGCAGAATGGACAATTGGCTCATGGTCTCTGCATACAACTTTGCTTCATAGATTCAAAGATGCAGCTATGTAAAGAAATCATAAAAACTATACAATTTACCAATTTTCAGGGAATCTCATATTTTAGGTAGAAGGTTAAAAGACTTGTATTCCATCTGAACAGGCTCATTCATGGATAATAAATAAATGAGCTGCTAAAAGTTTATCAAGAATGTGAAGCTGCTCTGTCCTCTTTTTCTAATTATAATACCTACAGGATACCAGGCTAGGAAGTATATTTACATAGAAATTCCCAGATCAAAGTGCTTCCCAGAACAAAAGATTTGCTGGAATGAAGTAGCTTCCAAAAAACTCTGGATGGTTGCTGTCTTAGCGGAGCCAAGCCCCCTGGAAGCTGCCAGCCGTGTTGTGTGCCTTTTGGCACCTCTGCAACATATATAAATAGCTGGAGACCTTTCTGCAGCCAGGAACAAGTGAGATGAGAAAAGGCTCTGTTTCTAAATTTGAAAAGAAAGCTGTATACAACAGGCATGCTGATTTTAGGTATGCCAGGGGACTTTGAGAGTCTGCCCTTTGGTCCTCTCTGCAGGCAAGGTCAACTTCCCCTCGATTTTGTTTTGTAAACACAGACAGAGCATGACCACAGTCTGGGACTGCTCTTTCTGAGAACCAGATCCCAAACTGAGAAGATGAAACTTGTCCTGGTGTGATCACAAGCCCGACACTCAAACCTTTGCTTTAGTAAGACTTTGCTAGCCAATTGTCCAGAGTGACTACCTTAACAATACTGCTGTGCAGTCCCTCTGCTTAGTCTAGCCTTTGAAGGTGTCAGTCAGGGTTATTGATAGGGGAAATGCAAGGAATAAATAAAGATCTTGGGCCACAGAAAACAGTGTCACAATAAGTAAATGACAATTCATTACAATATGAGCATTGGAAAAGTTAATATCCTTCCCTGTCCAGGACCACCCTGTATTTGGCATCTTCCTGGTCCTTGCCATGAATTTGTAACAGGCTCTAGAAGTCTTTATTGTTCCCTAGTCCTATTGAAATGCCAGCCATATTTCAAACATCCATGAATGCTGCACACTCCACACAGTGGACTGGAGATTCTGTTTATGGTACAGTTTTAACATTTCTGATCTAGTCAGGAGAGAGCAACATGGTTTTCTGAAAAGCAAATATGTATATTAAGCTGTGCTTTCACAGATTTCCATTATCTAAAGACTTAGGGTCTCATTTTGAATGTTTTAGTTTATCCTTAACTGAAAATTTTGCTATGTTATTTTTGCAGGGGTGTTTGCATAATTTCATAGAGTTGTAGGACCATTTAGGTTGGAAAAGACCCAAAGCTCCACATCTACACATTCTTGTATCTGAAGAGAAACATAATCCAACAAGGCAACTGAGGGGTTTTCCAACTACAGTGTTAGGTCAATGGCATTTTAGTTCCTTTAGAAAAAAAGGGTTCTGTGCTACACTAGGCAGTGGCTGCCTGGGTGGTATTGTGTGTTAGTGGAAGCTGTAGGCGAGTAGGCAGCTGCCTGTGGTGCATTTCACACCTCACCAGCCCATAACAACTAGAATTAGTTTTCATTTATTTCTTCTTGCAGACAAGGTGGTGAACTCCAGAAAAAAAACCACATAAACCAATTCCTAATTCCCCAAATTGCTCAGGGTGCTTCAGTTTATTAAGCCTTTTGGCTGCTTCTTGTATGCTCTTCTGGTTCACTAGAGTGACCCTTCAAAGTTTGCAGCACAGGGGAGCTCTGGCTACAGGCACTTTTTCTTAGCTTCTTTTGCTAATATGTTTCAGATACTCTTCTTCAGAGTAATTGTTTCACTGATTTTCTACTTCCATCTTTGTAAAGCTAAATAGCAGTGGAGAAATTTTATACCCTACTCTTTCTTTTTGGGTCTAGACTTGATGTAGGAGAGAAAGGTTAGTTCTATGTGCCACAAAAATATTTGCCATGGCACTTTCTGTTGTGCTATTTGACAGGGTGCCCCTTCCTCTATTTGGCCAGTTACTTTTACCCAACTTTTTTTTTTTTTTTTTTCAGAATCCACAGCCCATTTATCACAAATAGTCCAGGAGTATTCAAACATTTGTGCAAAGCATGTTTTCCTCAGAGATCTTGTTGTGGTTTAATCATTGCTGGCAACTAAGCACCACACAGCCACTCGGTCATTTCCCCTCCAGTGGGATGAGGGAGAGAATCTGAAGAGTGAAAGTGAGAAAATTCGTGGGTTGAGATAAACATAGTTTAATAGGTAAAGTAAAAGCAACATGTGCAAGTAAATCAAAACACGGATTCCATTTGTTTCCTCATTCACCACTTCCATGGGCAGGCAGGTGTTCAGCATCTCCAGGAAAGCAGGGCTCCATCATATGTAACATGTGTCCCCCACTTCCTTCTTCTTCTACCAGCTTTATATGCTGGGCATGATGTCACAGGGTCTGGAATATCCCTGTGGTCAGCTGGGGTCAGCTGTCCCAGCTGTATCCCTTTTTGTCTTCTTGTACATCCCCAACCCACTCACAGATGGTGTGAGAGGCAGAAGAGGCCTTGGCTCTGTGCAAGCACTGCTTGAAACATCCCTGTGATATCAACACTTTTTCCAGCACAAATTCAAAACACAGCCCCATACTAGCTACTATGAAGAAAATTAACTCTATCTCAGCCAAAACCAGCACAGATATCCATTCTGTTACAGGTTTTGCTTTTTCTTATGTTTTCCACAACATTCTTGAGATGTTATGACACTGCTTGTTGATTGCACCTGCACCACAATCAACTCAGCTTTATTAGTAGCATTTAATAATATTTAATTTATAGAGCAGAGTCTGGACATTACAATTGAGATCAACCTTTCTGTCTCACAAGGGAGCACTGTCCTTGTTTTGTGGGCAGAGAATAGAGCCTTAGTCTCACAAGAAAACCATAGAGAAACCTGGTTTGTTTTCTTAATCCCCTTTTTTATCCTAATCAGAGGACAATCCTGACTTGCTGGCATTCCTCTGGTGTTGTGAATCACAATGTGCTTAATTACCAAGTAGTGCTGTTCTTCCATGCAAGAATATTTTGTTCCCAAACCTTCATCCCAGCTTCAAGACACAAGAAATATCTGTGTGGATGAAAGAGCTGCTGCTTTAGAACAGCTGTTCATATGCACATAAACACCCTGCTGAAATGGCTATTTTGCCTATGATTTACATTTTTAGGAGGTCTTAATAACTGTTTCTAGGAAGAAATTTCAGCTCGAGCTTAGAGCAAATGCTGGTACAAGTTGCAGTAGTGCCAAAATGCTGTTCTGCTCACATGCTGTTCTGCTTGCTTACCTCCTGGGAGTGGAAATGACTGGGGAAAAGCTGCTTCAGCCACATGCAATGGAGGACACTTTTCACCTGGAGCCTAATGGTATTTATCCATTTTGTCCCCAAGGTTCCTGTCTCTAGGAGCTTTCTAATGTTCTCCGTGGTGGGCATTAGGATGGCTGCAATTGGATTTCTGAAGAGTTTCTGCATAGCTGATGCTCTGGGTTTGGTTTTTTTTAAAATTATCATAACAAGGTAAGTGTCAGGGCAGTGGCGGACACAAAACTGTTCCCTGAGTGTGTAGCTAGGCTAAAAGCTCATTGTGGTTTGATGGAAACATATTTGATGAACGGAACAACAGAGGTCTGCCATCTTATGACACTGTGGCTCTTCTTAAAGGAGGATACTTTGTTTTTCTTCCATAAGGTGAGTTCCTAAGTGACTGGCATGAAAATACAGAGAGACACCAAAAGGAGTTATTGCTGCATTTCCAATAACTGCAGGGAAAGCTGTATGTGGTGATGGTAGCAGCAGATATTTGCCCACCCATGTTAATGGTAGATGCAGATGAACAGCTATAAGTTTGCCCAGCGTGCTGTCTTTCATGGAGACACACCCCTTAGAAGTAGATGATGGCAGTGCTACTGTAGCAGCACAGCTCTTCAGTTGTCAACATGTGTCATAGGTACAATTACAGGGTATTGTAAAAGTTATTTGTAAACTGTTAATTGTTCTGAATCAGAAATTATTTATCTCATAGGGCCTACTGTGCTTTCCTTTCTAAAGAATTATCCTTCTCTTCCAAAGAGATTTTGTTTCCCAGTGATTGCCTAATCATGGTTCTTATTGGAAATATTATGTTAGACTAAGAAGAGAAATGAAATCTCACCTTTAACAGAGGTGATGGATCAAGCAAACCAAGTACATTGCACACTGCTCAGATTGAAATGCATATCTATACAACCAAATTGTTAACCAAACATTTGTTTTCTTTTCTCCTTTCTACTTTCTTGGGTTTTTTTATCTTCCTTTTTCTTCTCCTTTTTATTTTCCTCTTCTTTTTGCCTTCTTCCTTTCTTTAGGCCTGCTTGGTCACAGCTGGAGAACTATATTTTTAGACCTCAGTTCAGCCCTGAGGGCTTAACCACAAAACTTACACCTATTGCAAGGTCAGAGTGGTAGGTCTTAACTTCCCCTTAGATATGCAATTTAGTGAAAGGAATTGGAGAGAATATGAGTTATACTGACACCAGAGGAAGAACTACTACTTTTTGTTGAAAATCATGAGGATTTGCTGGAAAAAATACTTGTTTTAGTTATTAATCTGCAGGTTAGTTTGGTTTGATAGAGAAGAAAATCCATCTGTCTGAGTTTTCTGGCTGTGCCCCCATTTTTTCTGCATAATTTAAAACAAAATATGGTACCGACAGGCTTGTTTAAAGGCTTCTTCTTGCATTCCACTTGTTTTTTCTGAGTTCATGATTTGAGGATTTTTCATTCTCTTGCCTACAGCCAAGGCTTCCTATATTGCAAGTCTAGAGCATACTGAGACATGTATATTTAAGTTTTAGCTCTGATGTGAGGTTAAATTGGAGCACTTATTGCTGTCTCCCTCTGGCAATGATGAGGTTATGAATGCAAACATATAAATCCAATTTGATAGAAGGAATATGATTGTGAAGCTGTCCCTTAAGTTTGTAGGTCAGATCCCATTATTTATGTTGTCCCTCAGTGCCAAGCCATCTCTTATTGATCTATGCAACATCCACTAAGCCTCCAGAGTGGATTACTTGTATTGTAGCAACATCTGGGGCATAGGAGCAGCCTAACAAGGAACAAAATAACTGCAAACCACAGAACAGGCATGCGAAGATTTGGGTGGCTGCTGGGAGTTCTGCAGCACTTGATCACTAACAGCTGTGCACAGCTGTGACTCCAAATGCAGCAAACAAGCTGTTGCCATCAGAAAATGCCAATCTTGCAAGTAGGGTTTTGTTTTTCTTCTTGGATACTTTTGTGTGTTAGTTTGAACTATGTATTACCTGTAGAATTAGCTCTCATCTGATCTTAGAACAGTGTTCAGGAAAGAAACAAAGTAAAAATTCCAGGAAATGAAGCAGGCAATTCGCTTAACTTGTAGGATACAGGGCGGTGGGTTCTGCAGGAAATTCCCTTGCCAGCCTGCCTGCAGTGTGGAGACAAACCTCTGCAGCCTCTTTTTGTGCTGGAGCTGTGCCTGGTGTCATTTTGCCATCCTTCAGCCCCAGAACTGGTTCCAAGAACACTACAAGGAAACCAGGGTAGCAGCAACTCTGGGAGCTGCATTCCTGCTACAAAACCCTAGAGATTGTCCTTTGTAAGTTGTTAGAGGCACTAATAAAATCAGTAGCTCTTGACATGCCAGCTGGCTTGAAAGTCTGTCCTGCTGGTGGTATACCCAGAGTCCATCAAATTACTATTCAGTGGTGAAGAAGAGTGAGAATTTGTGGTTAAGTGTCAGTCAGGCACCAGTACAAGTCTGGGATGAAGCAAATGAGCCCAAGAACAGGATTTGTATTATGATTAATGCTATTGAGTAGTGCTGGATAATACTTGTTCTTTCTGTGAAGTCACTGCGGGTGATAGCTTGAAAATGCAAATGCTCTCTGACTAACTGGCAGAAAGATGCCAGTCAAGCCAGCTGCATTCCAGACAGGGCACAGCAGTACCTGCATGTGTTACTGCTGCTTCAGCTTTTGGAGGAGACTCATGGAAAAGCTGGGGAGACATACAGAAATCTGACTGAAAGCAGAGAATGGTAGGCAGCAAGTGTGAGAAGGCTGCAGGCTTCCCCTTTGTGCCACAGACATGGTCCTCACTGTTCTGTCCAGCTTCTGCCCTGGAAGCTTCTGCTCTGGAGCACAGAGCTGGCACACTCCACTGGTTTTCTAGAAGAAATTACCTACAAATATTTGGGGAGCAACAGCCAGCCTGCAAATATGAACTTGCTGAGAAGCTTAGAAACCCATGTCATTAGGTGCAAAATTACATAGAGTAGAGTTACTTTCATTAAGTAGTCGAAGACCTTACTGTTTTACTCTACATTTCTGGTGCAAACTGGTTACAACAGCAAGTTTTAACATTTGTTTCTCAGCAGAAGATTGAACTGAATGACAAATGTTAGCAACATCAGCAGTCTGTAGAAACATTTGGAGCTTTCTTCCATCCTTGCTGCAAATTTCCACTTGAACAGATCTTTTTTTTCTTTTGTTCTGTGGTGTGCAAGCTTTTGTGCTTTTCCTGACCACTCTCTGTGTATCCTCACAGCACTATAAGAGGAATATCTGGAAGCAGCAGTCCACAGTAGTGGTGGTGGTTGATTTGTACCTTGAAGCACTTTGTCAGCACCTGTTAGCAGCTGCTTTTTTGTGCATTCCCCTCTAATATTCCAATATACAATTTTCCCAAATTGGTAACCAGAGAAAACCTTTTTTTACCATGCTTCTAGCTTTCCATGGGCTGAGGCTTTCGTGGCTGATCCAGTGTCGTATGCAAAGTATATGTTTCACTTCTGTCTTTTTTTTCTTTGGCACTCTCCTATTTGAGGCAGGGTGAGTACTAAAGTATGAAGGAAGAGACCTGGTTGTTTTTCATTTCAGTTTCATTATGCAGAGGGTACAATTATGAAACTGAACTGGCTGCCTACACTTTGTGTATTAGCCATGGTAGCATAAATCAGGACACTGTTGAAAGGTCCTTGATAAGAATGCCAGAGCAGGTGATTTTCAGCTGAAATGACTGATACAACCTCTCCTTACCTACATTTATTTGCTGGGTAGTAAGGCTGGTTCTGTGACTGGCTTCTTCAGCAGGTTCTGGCCAAGTGGTGCAGGGGTGTGAGGGAGCCATTCTTCTCTAGCAAGTGAACATGGAGCTACTTTAGTGTGCAGGCTGGCTCGTGGGATGCATTCTGAGTCCCATGTGCATTGTAGTTTTGACAAACAGTATAAATATTTACAGCTTGTGCTTCCTTCTAGCTCTCCAAACAGACTTCTTCATAAGAGAGAGAACTGAATATTATGCGCTTCCCATGCAGTCAGCAAGATAGGAACTGGGATTTAACCCTGTGATGGCAGCCCATCAGATTCAGAGGTTTATGAACAGCCATGACATGACCCTCATCTAAAGAGAGAGGGATCTATGACTGTCACATCATGCAGGACTGCAAGACTGCACTGACTGGTGCCAGAAGAAAGACTTAATTTGCTGCTAAATGTGTGCTTGAGTTTGCAAAGCCAGCATTTGGGGAATGAAGGGAATATTATTCTGGTTTTAGAGACTTGGTGTTTCATCTGGTGTTAATGAAAGGCAATAAATGTTGTATGAGAAAGTACCATATTTAGTGAATTTCCTCTCAGGGACAGAAAAAATGGCCTCTGAGTTGATTAGAAATTTTGTATGTTTATTCTTTATTTGTATTCTTATTGCCTAACAGGGAAGAGAGGTGTGTTACTACAGTTTCAATACACAAATAATAGTCAGATGTGGCTCTGCAGTGTTCAGTTGTTTGGTCAGGCTTCCCCTTAAGCTGGAATGAGAACAAATAAGCAGGAAAAGTTTTGCTTGGGCAAATAACCATTGGTCTTCCGAGCTTCCAAGGCAGCATTCTTACATTACCAGCTTCTGTCCTCTGAGAAAAATTAGATTTAAACCATCAGCTGATTTCTACAGCCAACAAACACCACACTAGATTGTACCAGCTTTTGATCACTGTGAACTGAGCCAAATTTAGATTGGCCATGGGCACCTGAAATGTTACCTGTTGGCAGCCACAGTGAATCACTCTTTGACACAGATAGGTTAACTCCCTGTTCTCTTGTCATCTTTGCAAGTGCTTTCCCTCAGTTTAATTTTAGTTTGTACAGTAAAAGTAGCTGTAACTAATTTTTGTACAATTTATTTTTCATGCCATCTTTGTTTTGTTGCTTTGTCTCTACTACAGATGCTTTTTTGTCATTATAAAATGATCAAGAAGTCTGGCACTTTTACAGTAAAATTAAAGATAAAAGGGACAAAAAGGAGTCCACAGTTACCAGCAAAATTATGGCCCAAGGGTAATTTTGCTAACAACAGTTTCCAGTTTCATGAGATCAATTCTTAACTGAAAATCATTCCAACCTACCATTTTATACAAAGATTTATTATGTCTAGGAAACAAACTGAGTTGACTATTCCCTTGTGTATCTACACACACCCACACACTTTTGTAATTTATTTATTCCTTTTTTTAACCTATAATAATGTGAGAAAAATCCAAGTAAGAGTTATGGCTTGGCAGAAATTTAGGTTATATTGAAAATATTTGATGTTGCTATGATGTAAAAACTACTCTTTGCTCCTGTGTCAGGAAGGGCCATATAAATCATCTTTTACCCAATTACTCCCCTAATTTTCTTCCTTGATGAAAGGATGTGATTGATTGTCATAAGCTAATTACATTTCATTCCAGTGTGCTGAGAGAATGTAATAGGATGCATGGGGCAAGTGACAAGGTTTGGTGGCTGACTAAGCCATCAGCTATTTTTAATGACCTGCTTGGCCTGTAGCAGTACCTGAGGCAGGAGTAATTGCTTTTGCTAACAGCTGAAGGCTATGGACAGCTTCCCCTGTCAAGACCTCATAGAACAAGGCATTTAAAAAACCATATGATTTTGAGAGGCCATATGTCTGCAACAGACCCTTTTCAGACAGTGACTTTCCCAGTCTAATTAGGCTGAAGCATTATGGGACGGTGTTTTTTACAAATTAAATTGCTGGGTTGGCTCCCAAAATGTGAGAGTGTCAAGATACGGGAGTTCAACATGTAAAAATAAAAATATGTCAGAAAGCTACGCATTCTCTATCTTCATTATCTAGATGTGTAGGTAAGATAGCTTCCCTGGTCACAGCAGAAAGGAAGAAGAAAGGATTTTCTCTATACTCACTGCCAGGTGACTGACCTAATACTGTCTTGGGGTTCCTTATTGATGAAAAATTTGTACAAATACCTCCTCTGTTGGCTACTTTTTTTTTTTTTTTTTTTTTTTTTTTTTTTTTTTTTTTTTTTTTTTGTATCTGAAGTAAAAATACTGCAAGGTTTAGGAAAGAGGGTAACAGATCCAAAGTATCTTACCATTTCTGCATTCTAAGAATCTTATCTTTACTCTTCTCATTTCTTTTTATTTCTAAGAAAAATGTTTCTGGTGGCAGCATGTGGAGTGTGTGTGCTTGCATGCCACCATATATTCTTTAAAAGACTGCCTTGACATTGGCTCTGGTGTTGGTTCCCCATCTTTAAAACCTAAATCTGCAGTTAAGCTACTACAGGTACAGTTTCATTTAAGAACAACCCTGGAAACTTTTACCTTGTAAGATGTCAGCTTTATTTAATAAAGTTACTTTGATCTGAAAGAAGTAGGTAAGTGGTTCTGTAGGTGATTAGATTAAGAAAGGGATACAAAATAAGAAGAAAATTATTCCTCCTCTTGCCAGGTGCATGATCTGCTCTTGCTGTTGTTGCCTAAGCTAGATAGCTGTACTGTCATTGTCCACTGCTGATTGTTCTGTCAATCTGCTGATCTCTGAGCTCGGGTTCAGTTGAGAGCCAGGTTTTGTCTTTCAGTACTAAGGAAAGCAGGGGAAATATTTCTCTTTTTAATCTGTATGGTGGACTTATTTTTAACTAATAGAATTTTGCTTACTTGTCCAGGCCTGTGAAAATTAGGGGGCCCTGATTTAGTCCATCCAAAAGCCTCATGGGCTGGGAATGTGTGATAAGGTGAAGCAGCTGTGTTTAGAGGAGTTTACACTGAGTTCCTATACATAGTTTATATTCCTATATATTTTTTATTCTTGCAACCTTTCAAGAAACAAGTATCAATGTTAAATGTTACATTTTGTAGATAAATATTCCTTCAAACTGAATATGATGCTACCAAATGTGCTAAACTGAATCGTATGCAGTTTGTTTCTAAATGGACTGAGGTCACCCTTTGCAGCCTCAAGAGGAATTGGTCATGGGTTGGCTTAAGCACAAGTAAATAAATGAAAGACAAGAACGTTGAAAATGTAGTTCCTGTGCCAGGGAGCTCATAGCATTCACATATGAACAAGTGCAGAAAGGTAAAGCCATATAGCTCTGTTAGCTTCTTCAGAATGAGAGCTTGCATTTTCCCAGAGCTTTGCATTGGGTTCTAGATGGGCTTGGAACTTAAACTTAAGTTCAGGAGTTGCAGCCAACTTTCCAATCCCCTATGTCCTGCCTTTCCCTAAATCCCAGACTTCCTGTAAACTGGAATAGAGTGAGCAGCAATTTGACTGTTTAGTGTATCATTTGTCTTGGAAAAGTGCAAGAGAGACCATCCATTGAAACAGCTGCAAGATATCATGTCACATAGCTTCTCTAAGAGATCCCCCCAGATAACCCAATACCTGCCCTTCCCTTTCTGTCACTCCTTTTCTGGGAAATAATATCCTAGACCAGTTAGATCCAATATCTCATGAGAAACTGGAGCACATTGCAAATTTATGCGTAATGGGATTTCACATAAACTCATCTTCAGTAGAGACAGGGAATAAATTGTAATTGAAGGTCAGAGCTTTATCATTGATTAGCAGATATCAGGGGCTTTTATCCTCATAAGGATTAGTAACAATGCACATTAGTTTTCATGTTGTATTACATTTGTAATAATTTCTTTATATTGAAAATGAGAAGAAAAAGAAAGGGAAGAAAATATTTTTTTGGTGGCCAAAACCAAGTGGATGAATTCTGCTTGTGGAGATCTGCAAGCCTATAGTGCACAGGATAACAGGGCATTAGTTTGTGGAATACATAATCTCTAAACAAGTGCTGTTCCTGGTTGTGTGAATTAGTTGACAATTGTGCTTGAATGACCTATAGCATGGAGGCAAGTATCCCTTGGGGGATCACTGGATGGCCTACTGGCATTAACATCTGCCTTGCTCAGGTGCTTTGCCCTTTCTGAAAATTGGGCAGTATGCTCTGATAGTGTGTTAGAGGACAACATGTGAGAATTCCCCTCAGGAAGGTGCCATGGGAAGCAGGGTTGGTGTTTGCTACCTGTTGCCTTCACAGTCTTTTCAAAATTAATCCAGTATGCAAGGAGACCACACTTTCCTTAGGGTAGAAACAGCAAGATTTCTTTTGCAGTCATGGCACTAACTCCAGTGCCATTCTGGATAAATCCTTTCTTCTCACTTAAGTTCATTTTCAGGAGCCATAGAATCAGCCATTGAATAATATTTGCTTCTGTTCTACTGTGTTGTTAATGACTGCAAAATGCCCTTTGAAGTCTGAATTAAAAGATTTCACAGATTTCTGTAGGCTCTGGATCAGATAGTCAGTGTGAAGAGAGGAATGGGAGATAAAATCTTATTCAGGGTCATCTAATTGTTTTTAAACAAGGAACCAAGCTGGTGCACTTGTGATTGATTGCCCTTTTTCCTTTTACTCAGAAAAAGGAAGATGAGGGAAACATTACTGGTATCCCATTGATGTGCATCCAGTTTTGGAACAGAACGTGGAAACTCTCAGCAGCATGGCTGTCTGAATGTCTCTGTGTGCAAATGATGATCCTCTGATGAGCACAGTCATGAAGATGGAAAGAACACTCTATACTGCAGCCCTGCTCAGCAAATCCTCTCACAAATAGACCCTCCAGCTACTCAGAGTCATGTTGCCTGGTTTATTTCAAGGGTCAGTGTCCGGGTGAGGAATGTGCCATCTTGGGCCATTTATGCAACCGCCTAATGGTGTAACAGGTGAGGAGGGAGCCCATGTACAGTGAAAACAAATCCCCCTGACATTTCCCCCTGCATTGTCAAGCTGATTATAATGAAGAAAACATACAAAGCTGAAGCCAGAGAATCAAGGTTTGGAGCCTACTCAGAGATTCAGAGAAGAGAATGGGTGGTTGATTCCATGTCTTGTGGCATGGTCCCAGGAGCTGTGGTCTGTGTGTGAATCTTTATTTGGTCTCCGTTCAAGTTACTGTGCCTGAGCCTCTTATCTGTGAGCAATGTATTATAGGGGAGGCTGTGTTGATCTGGTGCTTCCCAAAGGAAGAGCTGTCTGCCTTCATTGCCTCTACTATAGACTTTTCTCCTTAGCCAGCAGCCTGTTAAGCACTTACTGCAGACCTGGGAAATGTGCCCTGACAAGTGTGCACATCAGCTGATAGTCAACAGCTTTTCTCCTTCAGTGAGCCTATGTAAACATAGAGCTCATGCACCTAGTTCCAATCATCAAAAAAAGAACATTTATAATTGTTCAAGACCAACAATATACCAAGTTTGTGCACACCATAAATTCTGGCCAATGTCTTACATCTTTTGCAGGTTTCACTTCATTTATGCACAGCATACTGTTATATCTAGTACACTCAACCTTATATTTAAAAAAAGAAAGACATTTCTCCAGGTTTACTGGGGTTTTACTATAATTATTATTAATAAGAATATTGAATAATTAGTTGCACTTTCTTGGAGTAAATGTATATGTGGGGCGATAGGCATTGCTTGAGCCCAGATGAATGCGTTTTAGCAAGTTTCATAAGCTGTTTCTTTTTTTTAATGTGTGTTTTCTCTGACAAGCACACAGTTAAAGGCAGTGTTGTGCATATTTTATGCTAACAAATAAATATTTTATCAACCTCATTAACCAGGTTAGAGGGAAAGAATAGGAAATTAATAGTTTATGTTAAGATGATGTTGGAAGGCACGTAACTCTTTCAGCTAATATATTTGCCATATTTCTTATTTGGCAACCAAACTGTTTCATATCTGCACAGCACTTCTCCACTACCCTGGACCATTTCCCTCTGTGTACATAATATTTATCATTATTGTGTTCATTAAATCTACATCCTTTGACAGATTTTCATGTTGCTTGGGTTCTCCTTGTGCAATGAGTGTCTCATTTATTGTCTACCTGGGTGTTATTTATTTATTAGAGGAAGACAGACCAAGATTGAAAGAAGCAGTGGTGCTCTGATGCTGAAGTCATAGTGAACAGGAGGTCTTGCTCTCTATGTGTGTCTGCAAGTACATCATCCCACTGCCTCTCTAAGTCAAGCAAGAACTCATCTTATGCTCTATGCATGTGTCACAATCATGGCAACTCCCTTAAGTTATCAGCTTCATATTCTGTCCCCATGTGGACACAGATCTAAAGCCTGCTGGATTCCTTGAGAGTTGGTTTGCCAAACTAGGATGGTCTTTATTATCCAGGAAAAGTCAGGAGAAGAGCATATCAGAAACATATAGACACGCAGGAGGAGTGTCTCACAGCTAGTCACAAGCAGGGAGTACACAAAAGGACCAAGGCAGAGAGAGAGACAAAAGTGTTTTGGACATCCTTAGGAGATCCAGGGGTAGATGTTCTTTATGCAACACCTACTGAAAATGCCCATGGAAGTAGAGAAATCTCAGGAGACATACTCTGTTGAGAATCAGTGGCAAACAAAGAATTGGGAAGGTTTTCTCTTGTTCAGTCCTGTTTGAAACAGCCCTAGTACAGACCTTCAGCACACAAGCAGTCAAAACATCCAAGCTGTTTGTAGAGGCTATCCATATGTTTTACTGCCAGGCAATTGAGATTTCTGGTTTTTTGCTTCCTTTAGACTGTGCCTAACCCACCTTCACTGAAACAGAGTGGTGAGAAAGTGGAAACAATTTAACAGGATTCAAAAAGAAGGGAATGATGCTATACTAAACCTGACTCGTGGTAAACCCACTAAGCCCTGTGGAAAGCTTTAGTTATGGTTTTGGGACCTTAGATTTGGTATTGAAAAATATGCCAAGAATAGCTAAAATATGAGGCAATTTCTGCCTTACTGGGGATTTTCCATTGAGAATTCCTATGCAAGGTCTGCCAGTGTCTGATGTGCTTAGCCTGCTGTATGAATGCTGTCTGGAGCACCACTCTCTGTCCTCTGCTTTTCATTTGCTCACTTCTGGACACAGCCGAGTGTCTCTAATGTCCCTCCATTGATTTAAACTTGCACTGGATTAAGCCCAGCAGTTGCCTAAGCATATTAATTTCATGGTTGTTTGTGGTTATGTTTTGGAGATTATAAGGGTACTGACTGTTATAAATATCTTTATAGTTTGGCCTTATAAAAATGCAGTGCCTTTACGGTGTTCTCATGCCTTTATTATTGTCATTATCAAGTTACTCCTTTAAAATCACTCTGTGGTTTAAAAGTAGAGAAACCTCCTTAGAAAAACATAGCAGCCTCCTCCATAGAAGAGTATGATTTAATGAGAAATCATTAGCTATGGAGCACTATGACATGGCTCATGTGGGCACTTAGCCTAATCCACTAGTCCCAGCACAAGGGTCTTAGGTCACAGAACTCCTCACTCAGAAGTTTCTCTAAGCTCTGTCAGAAGCTGTGCTAACTAAAACAGTGACTATGCCCATATGTCACTAGCAATCTACAGAGGTAAGTTTTGAGAACAGGGAGCTAAAAAGGGTTCACAATTCCTTGGCTACCATATCAAGCAGCTTTATGTCAACATCTTCAAGTTACATCCAGGCTTGACCTTCAGCATCTGACTTGGGACTTTCCAGACTGATGTTCTTTAAATGAACAGTATCAAGAGCTTAGAGTCCACAGTCTGGTCTCTTTTGTTTGGGCTACTATAGGAAATGTACATACAACTGCACTACGTGTTAAAAGAACCACAGAGTCCAAGTGCCCAGGTAAGTGCCTTGGCACATCCCTTCAAACTCCACCAAGCAATTGTTTCAGTCAGACATACTGATTTCTATATGTGTATGAACTTTCCATGAAAATCCAGACTAATTTCTGCTGCTGCACACAAACTCACATGTTCGGTTGCTGTTGCCTCCAACCTTAAAACTCAATGAGGTTCTCAGGCATCTTCACCTGCAGGACTCAATTTTACAGATGTTCCCAGGGCTAATGCTCTGGTTCAGGCTATGCAGCAGACAGCAGTGGTTAGGATTAAGAACCAGTTTCCAGCCTTCCACTGCCTGATTTACTAAGAATTTGCCTTCCAGTTTTCCACTTCTGGCCTGCATTGCTCATTTTGCTGAAGCCCCTCTCCTCCACATGAAAAACTTGATCTTTGTTGTCTTGGTTTAGAGAGACAGGTATCTGCCAGGGAAAATGTAGAGAATGTAACCCCCTTTCCCTCCAAATTATTATAATTTTGCAATTAAAGGCTTTCAGGCAAATATTTGGGAATAGGAATAGCAGTTCTTTACTAGGAATATTAAAACCCACAAATGCAGTAGTACAGAAAGACAAGCAAACAAAACAAACAGAAAAAAAAAACCCAAAAACTAAGAACCCCTGACAGAGTCAGGGATGTGACCTGACACCCTGTTGGTCAGGGTGTTAGAAGCAGTCCAGATGAATCCTTCTGGAGTAACAGATGCAGCTCTGTGGAGTAGAGATGATCCTGTAGAAAAGTCCAGTGATGGTGAGATGGGTCCAGTCTTCCTCTGAGGAATCCAGTGTAGGACTGACTCTCTGGTGTTTTCAGTCTCCCTTTTATCCAGGTCGGAAGTCTGGGCCAACCCCAACACTAGCTGGAACATCTCCCAACGGGATGATGTAATGTGTCATGTGATTGGTGAGCCTTAATGGCCCATTATCAGCAGATATCCCCGTGGTGGGAGGATGGTGGTGAAAGAGATAAGAAACACTGCCCCACCCAGTTTTAACAGCTGTGCCATTATCAGAAAGCATCTGCCCCCCTCCCCCTGCAGTTACAAGAGATAAAGAAAAAAAACATTTCCCCAACTGCTTTCAACAGTTGAAATAGAATACACATTTTTTGGTTCCAGAACCCAAGACATTGTTAAAGCAAATTGCTTTTTTACTTTTGAAAATGGGAATTTTCAAGCTGCTTTCTCTGTCTTCATTGTTCTTAGTGCTGTTGTAAATCTGGTCACAGGTGATATGTCTGGCAACTCCCTGGATCAGTGTTTATAAACCATTTTAATCCAAGTCACGCTTTGATCCTTCAAAAACATTTTCCCTTCCTGAAGCAGTAGAGGGGAGCAGTGGTAGCTGGGGAAGGTGTCGTCTGTACTGTGTATGTTGCCTGCAGTACTTTAGCAGTCAATATTCCATGGGTGAGAAGTCCAGCCCTAGTAACTTAGGGACAGCTGAGTAGCTCCACCCCTCTCTCCCAAAAGATTCTTGCCTTTCTAGAAAACTTGTTACTGGGATGACTGAAAAAGATGGTGCTTGCCTAGACCACCAGGGCAGCTTATCTCTTCAACAGGTTTCCAGAAGGCTGTAGACAGCCAAGTCCTTTTCACAACTGGCCTACTGACACCATCTGCATCTGGTACCTGACCTGGCAACAAAAGCTGTGGTAGGTATGCTGGCCACATGAGTTGTAACGTGCTTTCACTCCCAGAAGAAAAATCCATCTTTGATAGGTAAGAAATGGTCACCTGAGGAGGAACTTAGCCCTGTTTGGTGCAATGTGGTGGCTGTGCTAATTGGGAAGTTGCCATGCTGCTGGGTTGGCTCTGGAGGGACCTGTGCTGAGCCCTGAGGAGCCAGGCAGGATGCCCTTGGTATCCAGCACTCTGGGCAAGCACAGAATGCCAGAATGTGGAGTCAGCACACTCACACTGAGACTCATCTGATCTGTCATGTTTAGAGAGGTCTCCCAGCCTTCTCCTCGTCATAATATCTTAGAGCCTCACTGTTGTCATTACATTAACTTGTGCATGGTGCCAGTGATGATTTCTATCCCTGAATGATGGGAAGAGAGATGAGATTCAGAGAGACTCTGGGCATGTTTCATATGTCCAAACTACACGTGAAACAAAGCCGAGTCTTAGTGTTGATTGAGCTGTCCTGGAATCAGGCAAGCTGTGCTAGCTGAAGTATGTGCTTGGATTAATTAGCAGCCTGGGCACAATGAAAGTATTGCTTTGAAAATGTGTGTTAGAATCTCTGTGTGTGGCTTTTAAGAATATCGTCCTGCTTAAAGTTTATAGAATCACTTTCAGTCTTAATCTGCAATGTGTCATGAGAACATAAGTGACATAAGTGACCCTGCTCTCCTCACATGAAAGGTGGATGGACAAGCAGGAGCCTCTCAAGTTCCTGGCTAGCACTTTAACCACTGGGCATTCTTTCCATAAAGACTATTCATAGGGGTACTGTTCATGGTGACTTAAAAGTGGGGCTAATTTTTTGTGGGACTAATTACATCTCAGTCCTGCTGTGGATGCTTATTCCCCCAAATTCCCTTACTTTGTGAAGGTTTCTTTCTTACACCCATTCTTTCCCCTCTTTCTTTTTGCTGTGAAACATTCTCTGGCATGACTCAGACAATTTTTTTACCTTGCACAGCATTCAAGATGCAAATTGCAGCTTGAACAGCTTGTTGGAGCATGATGCTCTAAACAGAATAATGGATTTGTTCCCTCAGTTGAAGGAGTAAGCAAGAATCAGCTAAAGGCCTCTGCCTAGGTGAAGCCTGGTAGATGACATAGATGTTTCTGCACTGTACTTTCAGCCTGACATGTCCCTAAGGAAAAGGTGGTTGTAATTATTTTTTGGAATTATCTTTAGGTTTATTATCCTGTGCCCACACATTCACTCCTTAGTTTTTAAGATTTCAGGCAATTAAGTGCTTCTCTAGCAAAGCCTCATGATGAATAGTCCCTCTTGATTTGTTTTTAATTGGAGTGTTCCTTCATCATCAGTGTGCTCATACATCATTTAAAGAAAACATCAGCTCTCTTCCTACTGTCAGGTTGGCTGCACATGGATTTAGAGTATATACTTCATCTGTTCTTCTTCCTGTGAGGGCATATTCTATTTCAGACTGGCTCTGGCTTTCAAATTTATGGCTGAATGGGGGACCAAGGCCATTGCACTAAGCTGATGCTTATAATGAGGCAGATATCACCTTCTTATCCTCTTCCATCCTCTATCAGTCTCAATTTCTGACAGTTTTTTTCACTGTCCATGCAGAAATCAAGAAAGTACAGTATCACATGAGGGGTGAGAACTGAAGATAAACCTGGGGGTTCATCTGCATTCTACCATGCATGGTGCACCATAGAGCAACACCGATCAACACCCAAGTAAATGCTGAGCAAGCCAGCTGGGATATAGAAATGTAGCTGATCCTGGTAGAATGGGCTAATTCCTTCTCCTCTAGAAGAGTGTCAAACAGCATTAGGCTTTATATGAGGAAGATCTAGGTCTCAGCAGAAAGGGAGACCCAACAGTAGTAGAAAATAGTCTCTTTTCTGATGACAGCTTTCTCTGAAGCACTGTGTGGTTTTTGTAGTTTTAAATTGTTAACCAGAGAATTGTGAACGACTCCTTGGTGCCATGCTCTGAGCAACTGGAATTACACTACTCTTACAAGTTCATTTCCAAATGCTCCAGGGTGTCAGGACCAAATGCAGTCTGCTCTCTGTTACGGCTAAGACCCTTGTTGGCAAAAGGAGACAAAGGAAAATTCCAGCATGGGAATTCACATTTGTTTTGCATGGTTCATCCTTTTTACCCAGGGAGTTTGGCTCTGTGGAAGCATTTGTATTTTGATATTTAGTTCTGCTCATCCCACTCTTTGTTTTACCCTCTTTGTTTATTTGATATGGTCTTCCAAGCAACAGACTGAAGGATGAATCCATTTTTTAATAGATCAAGCAGGAGAATAATACACATCAGCCCACTGCTCTTTCTTTCTTTTTGCTTGATCAAAAGGCATAATTCATTAATACATTGATGCTGCAAACTTTCAGCTTACAAAGTGTAACAGCTCATTATCTTTCTAGGTATTCATACAGCACATTATGGAAATATGTTATTAACTTTATTGAATATGTAGATAGATTTTGAGTGTTGTGGTACAAGTGAATACATCTGACTTTGCAGAGTTTTTTAAATCTAACTCAAATAATGAGATCAGCAGGCACAACAAATAGAGAACAAGTGCACATATGCACTGTTTAAGTAATTTGTTTTCCTTCCATGAAAAGGTCACTTGCAGGGGGATGAAGGGAAGGTGCTAGGTATATTTTTCTGGATTTTAATAAGGCTTTTGGTACTGCCTCCACAACATCCTTCTGGGCAAGTTGCCTATCTGTGGGATAAATGAGTTCATGGTGTACTGGGTGGTGAACTGGCTAAAGGGCAGGGCTCAGGGGATTGTAGTGAATGGGGCTACATCTGGCTGGAGACCAGCACTGGGAATGTTCCTCAGGGTTCAGTCCTGGGGTCAGTGTTGTTCAATATATTTATCAATGGTCTGGATGCAGGAGTTAAATATAGAATTAGCAAGTTTGTTAACAATACCAAACTGGGACATGCCATTCACTCTCTTCAGGGGCAAGAAACTTGCAGAGGGATCTAGATAGCCTGGAGCTTGGACTGTGATTAATAGGATGAAATTTAAGAAGTTGAAATGTTGGATTCTGCACCTGGGATGGAGTAACACCAGGCATGAGTATAAATTAGGAGATCTCACTGTTGATGCTCATGCTTTTATGTTAATAATGTTTAGCCACTTTAGTTTTTACTATGGTGTGAGGGGAAAGAAGGTGAAATGGACCAGTCTCCTGGCTAGACAGGAGACTGGTCAAACTCATTCCATTGGGTTTGGCAGAGCACAGGGACTGGATGGAACAGTGGCAGTGACACATCAGCCCTGAGCAAGCAGTGGCACCATGTGCTCAGCTCACACCAAGCAGGAGGTGTTCCCCTATTGCTGAGGAATTCAATCTATTTGTACCAAACAGGGCACCAGGGGGCTGGTTTGGTTTACCAGAGAGAAGTAATGACCTGAGGCCATGATATGCATTTCTTGCTGGTGATCCTGGGACTGTGCTGTATCTGTATGAAATGGGTGCAGAGCACCAAAGCACTCTCAGTCACCGTTTAAAATTAATGTCATGGAGATCTATGTATTTACTGTGCCTGCCAAACAGCACTTAATTACTCAGAGCTCTTTTCCTCTTGTCTGCTTTGTTAAATAATGCAGAAAGGAACTGCAAATGATGGCTCAGGTTATTGGGCTGTGAGTGCAATGTTTGCTGTGCTGCAGTGTTAAGTGCAGAGTCTGTGATGTGTGTGCTGTAGTTCCCATCTGCAGCAAAGGCAGATGTCAGAGGCACCTAGAAACCAGCCAAAGAGCAAACTACAGGTTTTGATGCTAAAAAGGTTCAGGTTTAAAATTTCTAAGCAGTGCAGTAGGATTTTTACTTCAGTGTTGTCTCCTCTAATTCTTTCTCTGAATTGTAATTAAATGTACTGGAGTAGGTGACTTTTTCAACCCAGTACGGCACATTCAGCAAATAAAATCCTTGGGGAAAAAGTTTTTCTTGATGATGCTACAGTTCAGTGTAACAACTACAGGTCTGTTACAACTCAGTAATTATTTCATTGCTGATCTTGAATTACTTTTATGGTCATAAGTCAGTTTCTAGAAGAGAAGTGGTGGTAGCTAGAGTTACTTATGCCCTTTGTTATTTGCCTCAGTAATACAGCTGTTGTTGAATAAGCCACAGACACTCAGAAGTTCTCCTAGACCCCAAAGAGGGCCCCTAGGACCCAGAGGAAGGCAGAAATATGTGACAGAAAAGTGCTTTAAGAGTTTCTTCAAGGACACCTCAAATTCTCCTTCAGTGTCAAATTCACTCTGAATAAGTAAAATCAAGATAAATGAAGGAGGAATTATTATTACGTCTTACTTTCCATGTAAGATCATGGTCCAAATTTATTTATTTATTCTAGCAGGATCTTCTTTTGGTGATGAATATATTCATTTCCAAGTCAAAGCTTGTTCACTTCAACAGGAGTCTGAACCCAAGCCAGAGTCTTAAGTAACTTCAGCCTCTAAAGTAGTCTGAGTAATATGTTTATATTAACTGAAGCAAAACCTTATATGAAGCCTAACACAACCATGGAAAACTAGAATTTCAGTTCAAAAGCCACAGATTGTGCTGCAGACCCATTTTCATTAGTTTGTTGAGAATTTATTTGCTCTTGTTCTTTTCTTGTCACTTTCTTAATCTGTGATCACACCTTCTCCTTCCACTTTTGCTTCATTGTTAGCTTATTCCTTCAGTTCTCATCTCTCTGCTTTCCTTGGTCAAGGGTTAAGAGCTCCAAACACAGATTAAAAGAATCATATCAGCATTATCACTTGGTTCTGCTTCAATTGGCAACTCCTCTGCTTTTCAAGGATGATGTTTGATGTACTGTGCTGGCTTTTTCTTTTCAAAGTTATTTGGGGAGCTTTCTCCAAATTCTTTGCTGGTATTAAATTATCCTAGTCATTTCATCTCCTAAGATAGAGGAGCATGCATTTATTTTAAGAAATTACATAATGGCATATTCTTCAGGTGGCTTCATGTCCCTTTCACTATTTTCACTCTGGTTCTTGTCATTCCCCTCATTTTTCTCTGAGATAGAACCATCTCTTCTGCATCTGTATCTTTGTTCTTTGTGATTTGGGATCATCTCTTTGGGGTCAGGTTCTACAGTGTGGTGATTTGTCTTTTTCAGACAAGACCTGGAGAATTTGACCCTGCAGGTAAACTAAAACTCACATTCTACAAAAATGTATCTATGGCTGGGATCTTTTGCATACTGGGATTTATCCTATGACAAGTCTTTAATGCTAAGCTTAGCAAAACTTCTTTTACTCTTCTTAAATGATTTAAAGATAACCTAAGGCAAAATGGGTCATGATCTTCATGAGTTTAAGTCAGATTTTTCAAGTAGGATAGAAGGGCATACAGTTTTAATTGGAAGTGACCTACAGTCACCATCCAGTCCAATGCCCTGACCAACTCTGGACTTCCATGTCTTAAGAAAGTACTTACAGAATATGTGCTGCCCTGGCCACTCTATTGATTTTGCCAAGGTTCACAAGCTGGTAAGACTGAAACCAATGCTGTTCAGGTATGGAGCTCAGAAAGACAATGACAAGCCTGTCGGCTCAGATCCACAGGCATTTGTTTTAGTCTTTTATTTTCAGCATGTGGGCAGCCCTGTGCCTTTTCTAAACTTCTCAAAGCATAGGTCCAGACTACTATTCAAGACATCAGCTGAACACATACCAGAACACATACCCTGAAATGTGGGAAATAAAGTTGCAGTCCCTGGTGTAACTACTCTGTATTGAAAAGTAAACCTAAGCACAAGCACTGTTTCATGTTTGCTAATGTGTTATTAGCAGAACTCCTCCTGCCTATGGTTCACACCAACAACTCTGGCACAAAGTGCCACTACCAGTGGTGTTCATACTCTGATTGCAAACAGTACTGCAGCTTTAAATACAGAGGCCAGTACAGTAACCTGTTGCTAATGCAATAAACATGGACTTGAAATCAAGTTTTAAAATAGAAAAAAATCAGTGGCTGTGAGTTAAGGGTCAAGTCTAAGTAAGTTTTCCAAAGAGCCAGCTGGTCTTCTGCCAGATCTTCTGGTTCACCCACAGACTGGTTTCCCTTCAGTTTTGTTGGCATCTCTCTGCTTAGGTAATGCCATGACTCTCTGCCAGGTTTATCTCGTATTACAAAATCCTTGATACTGGCCTGGAAGAGGTTGAAAGGTCTCTCTTGATATTACAGGAAACAAGCCTTATTTCAACATGGCTACTGGTTTGCTATTCCTCTTTTCATTAGTACTGTGTTGCCAAGCCTGGTATATTTATCATGAGTTTCATAGTATTTGATGTCCTGTAAAACACAACCTAAAATATAAAAGAAAGTGGTGATATCCCAGCTCTCATTTTCAAGTGATTAAACAAGAATCTCAGCCTTCACTTAAGAAACACGTTTCAAGGCTCAGCATTGTTGAGAATTAACTGAAAATGTTATTTGAAGCACTTGAAAATTATTGAAAGTTAAAAATACTGGAAGTGCTTATATGCTCTGCAAATTGAGAAATCAGAGTATATTAAAAAAAGAGTTCACTCTTTTTATTTTTGAATAGAAGTCCCATGGGTTTTAAGTTAATATTGAGATTTAGGAACAAGAGCAGTCAAGTCCTTCTCTTTGACTGTCTGTTTTCCACAATTATGCTGTTCTGTTATTCAAACCTCTCCTCAAGTCAAGTGGATCAAATGGAGGATGTGGTTTTGGCTTAGCACCTGCCTTTGCTGAGTTTCAGGTTAAAGGAGACCCACAAAGAGAGTCTGTTGCCCATTGGTGTTTCTCTTCCATAGCCAGGCCATGTTACTTCACCTTTTTTATTTCCATTTAGAAAAGCTCAAAAGGCTCTCTCTGTTTCGTGAAGTTTGCTGCATTTCCCTTTGTGAATGCAAAGATTTTCCTGCCCTAGTTTATCTTAAAAAGTTGCTGACGGTGTGCCATCTGCAGCCCTTGCAGCATGTCTGGGACAATGCTCAGCATTTACAAAGGAATGTTTTTTCTCTCAGATGTTTGAATTCAATCCATACTGTTGTTATTTATTAAAAAAATAAAAATTTATTTCCCGATGTCTTATTTATTAAAGACTAAGGGTTTGTTTAAAATGTTAGGCTTTGTGTTTACTCTCAGATTAGGGATGACTTTTACTCCATATAGTACAAGAGCTGGTGTGGTGCTTCTGTGCCATGGAACACATGGGAATGAAGAAGTGTGGTGGGCTCCCTGCACAGGGCATCTGTGCTGGGCTGTACTTGGCCTTACTGGGCACAACATTTCCCTGCAATGGCATCTGGTTTGTGGCAGGAGTGGAAGGTGGCTCAGGTTTGGTAAGGTATCCTAAGAAGGTTGAAAGGCTCACTTTCCCAGAATAGCTTTAGGAAAGTTAAAGCAAACTTGATGAGGTTTTGAAGCTGGCAAACTTTTGTGAGACAGGCTCATAATCACCTCATTCTGTGCTAAGAAATTTGGGCTTATCAGCTTTGGAGCAGTGTTTTCCCATACAGAAGGGTTATCTCAACATTAGAAGTGGATACTGCAACTTAGATAAAAACTTAGATAAGGGCTAAATTCAGTTCCTAGTTTTATTAACTAGCTGTCCTAGGACTTCACAGGAATCAGTCTTTCTCTGCCTCTGTTCTGCTTTTGGGGGGTTTTTTTGGTCCACATCCCATTTCTGCCTTCCCCCAAGATACATTCTGTTTCCCACCCACGCCTTTCCTCATCTGAGAATTACTTAACTTTCTGAAGAGGAGTCCTGTGAAATGTATCCTACACAGATGCACTGCTAGGGTGGAGCTGGGAATAGAGCATGGGTGGAAACAAGGGACTAGGACAGGGATGAGGGAGAACAGAGGCATGAGCCAGCAGTGTGCCCAGGTGGCCAAAAAGACCAATGGCAACCTGGTCTGTATAAAAAATAGTGTCAAGCAGTACTAGGGAAGCGAGTGTCCCTCAGTACTTGGAGGTGAAGTTGCACCTCAGGTTCCATGTCCAGTTCTGGGCCCCTCATAAGAAGAAAGATGTTGAGATCCTGGAGTCAATCAAGAGAAGGGCAGTGGAGCTGGTGAAGGGTCTGGAGCACAAGTTCTATGAGGAGCAGCTGAGAGAATTGGAGCAGTTCAGCCTGGGAGAACAGGAGGCACAAGGCACCTTATCACTTTCTACAACTACCTGAAAGGAGAATGTAGCAAGTGAGGATCAGGCACTTCTTCCACACAACTAGTGACAAGGACGAGAGGAAATGTCCTTGAGCTGTGCCAAGGGAGGTTTAGGTTGGACATCAGCAAGACTTTTTTCACTGAATGAGTGATTAGACATTGGAATGGGATGCCCAGCAAGATGGTGGAGGCATTGTCCTTGGACATGTTCACAAAATGACTGGAGATGGTACAGAGTGCTATGGTGTCGTTCTCATGATGGCATTCCATCGCATGTTGGACTCGATGATCTTGGAGGTATTATCCAACCTTAATGATTCTATGATATGGGACAATATGACACTGCTGCTCCAGGGCAAGAGACCAGAGCTGCTCTTTTTTGTGCCTCTGTAAATTTAAACCAGCTTAAGATGATATTGTACTGTCCCCTCAGAGGCCTTCATAAACCCATGGTGTGCACATGGAATGAAGAGCAGCCTAAGTAGTCAAGATAAGCTTGTGTGGAAGATAGGTTTCCATCTACAGCAGGTGTTCTCAGGGGTGATCCTCCTTTGCCTAATTTTTGTGCACAACCTTTTCTATTGATTCCCTGGCATGATTGCCTTCCCTTCCAGTGCTCTACTGTTTGGAGTTTCTTTGTTTCCCTTTGCCTGTCTATCAGTGTCAGTGAACTGCTTCCCTATGTCAGCTTCCCTATGTTTATCAAATTTTCTTGCTGTTACCTACATATCTCAGCAACTGGCTTTCACACCCCCTAATCACCTTCATGGTCTCTGGGAGTGACAGAAGGCTTGTTTGTGTGCAAATTAATAAGCTGGTGTAAGTAAAATCAATAAAGAACAAGGCTACAGCAAAGCAAAACCTATCATTTCTTTATTGGACAAGAGGGTATGCTTGTAAACATGCTAAAAATGCTTGGAATATGGAAACTCACTGGCAGACACAGCTGTTTCCTATGAAGCTTTGCAGCCTTAAATTGGCACGTGGAGTCATCATGGCCCTTGAGCCAGCATCAACAAAACCATGGCTAAGTTCACCATTGAATTCATCAACTAAGAAACTCAACCCTAAATTCTGGGTTGTTCAAGAGTGAAAATCCTACCTCAGATCTTCCTGAAACAGATAAATTTTCTTTCTGGTTGGACTGCAGCTGCACAAGTGCTGTGCAGTGTTGAAGCATGGTCAGTTTATACTTTATAGGCAATAGGATCTGCAAACTGGAGGAACTAAGGTCACCTAAGTCACTAACTTTGTCTATTCTAAGCCAAGAATGTATTATCAAGGGAAAATGGATATTGTACAGGCACCCATAGTGGAAACCAAATCCACCTGAAAATCAGATTTCTGAAGAATGTGATATCTGTATTTACTGAGTGTGAGTGGCCTGACCTACTCCTGGATATGCCCAGAGCAGAGTTCTTGGTTAGTTTTGTCATCAGAGATTTTTAAGACAATATAAAAGAGGCTCTCAGTAAAGCTGGGTTAGACTTCTGTTTTTATTGGTGAATCTACTCTCAGTTTTATCAGATATTGATGTCTTCCTGTTTTAAATACCTGGAATTCTTCCATGTGGGCAGACCTTTGTTGCAGTGGAGTTATGCTGATGGCTGTAACAGGTAATGCCAGATGCAGCCCATCAGACACCTCCCAATGATGTTTTCTGCACACTTCCAGCTCTGAGAAGCTGGTAGGGATTGCTGGATTTGTTCCAAGTACAAAGCAGAAGACAGGAAAGTCTAGTGTATGCTGAAAAGTGTATTTTGTGTTTCCACCTCATTTGGAGCGGCTGTGCTGGGAAGCCATTTATGTAGAGCTGCTATGGAAAGGAATTTGTACGTGTTTAGAATGGCTATATGTACATATATGAAAGGTAACTGTGCATAGGCCATAGATTTGTGTATCATAAACATGTATGTCATAAGCAACTTTAGTTGGGGGATACAACTGTCAGTGCAGCTTGAAAGAATCCTCTGAATTCACTGTTGCAAGCGTGTGGGCTGGCAACTTATGTATTAGCTCCAGAGGGAAAGAGTTACGTCTTCAGCAGACAGCTGACGAGTCTTGGTACATATTTGTGAGCCTAATTGACCTTCCCCTGTAATCACTAATCCTCATCCCACCCTGTCTGTCCCCAAGCTTTCCAAGTGGAGTACACTCAATCTTTTTAAACATTTTGAAATGGGCAGTCATAGTCTGTCATCCTGCAGACAATAAATTTCCACTGACGATCCCTGCATGAGAGAGAGACAAGAGAGAGGTATTAGTGAGCCAGAACTGCAGAAGATGCTATACAAGTAAGAGTAACTTGATACCAGATATTATAGCAACAAAAACATGTCTGCCATTAACTGCCTTTCATCTGAGTGCTCTATTTTTTTAAGAGCCAAAAGGACATTAAATATGTGTGATAGTTACAATTCCCTCACACTCCTTCACAAGATAAGAAAATCAGCTCTCTGAATAAGTAGGTCTCTGAGTATCCTTCAGAAGACAATGAACCCTGATGGTGATCAGTCCTGAATTGACTTTTAATCAGTGACCAAGAGGAAATGGATGATTCTGTCCAAAAGTTATTGTCATGTCCTATATTGTTCACTAATGTGTAAAAAGTGAAAAGTAGTTGGGTGATTTGCAAGCTATGTCCAAGAACAGAGTTATCCATAGAGCGAATTTCACATTCTTTTTTTTGTTTTTAATGTCTTTCACTACTAGGTCTTCCATTAGTGTCTTTTAATAAAGATCTGAAGGAATCAATAATGAGAGAAATTAAATTCACTTTTCATCCTTGACCAAGTCACATGTGAGGAAGAGTAACATTTATGAAAGCAAGGAGGGTTTATGCTCTTCCCAGTATGACAGTGGTATTCTCTCTCAAGAGAAACCTAACAATTGTTAGTAGGAAGCCTGACTGGAGCAGTGGGATTCAACAGTGAAGGCCAGTGATTTAGTGTCCAATAGCTGCAACAGGCTACGAATTTAATTTCCTCCTTAGCTTATTGTGCATTAAATTTTCCTTTGACAAATAACCACAAGTTCAGAGGATCAAATACTGTCCTGCTGTGAAGGGAATGTTGCATTGAGGCTGCTTGATACTGGCTAACTTGAATTTAGCTCCAAACTACAGTCCTTGCAGATGGCAGTTGTCATTAATTTGATAAATTTGTTATTTTTATTTGATAATGGGTAGTCCTCCAAGAGGTTTTTGAAAGCTTGAATTCTGCTAATGGTGACATCCTAAAGCTGAGGCATGGGATGGGTAATGCTGCAAGAGTGATTTAATAGGAGCTTGCATTTAAAGACCCCTGCACCAAACTGGTGCCAAACTGCTGTCTCTCAGGAATGTGCTGAGACCCCTGAGCCCAAGTTTTGGTATTGACTGTGCTTACAAAGTGTCATTGACTGGGTGACTCTGTCCTGGAAAAAGATTAATTTGACTCATAAGCTTTATAGGTATACATTTTGTACCTACCCTGTAGGTATAAGATGTTTCATTGCAGCTTGTCGTTAAAAAAATGAGGCTTTTAAGTTGGAAATTTACTGTGCTACTAAGCTACAAGTTTATCCTGAGTGTCATTTGGAACTGGGTCTGTGTCATGCTCATCAGCAAGTAAGATGTAACAGTTATACAGTGTTTGGCTTTGGATTTGTTTAGATCTTTCCTAGATGTTTTTAAAATGTAATTTCCTTGTAAAACTGTTACCAAAGGTTAATGAAATGCAAGATTCATTTTTAGGTTTATTTTAAGAATCCCTTATTTGGTCTATGTGCATGTTCTTCAAAGACAGTTATTACTCTTTTGGTCACTACATTACCAAGAGAGATAAAAAATAAAGAGGACCCCTCTGTGGAAAACAGGATGATATTGGTCAAAGTTAAGGTCTGCTAAGTTAGTACCTGTTGTCAGAGAGACTTTTAGCTCAAAATCTTAGGTTAAGTAGTTTTTCTAAAATAGGACATTGTGAAATTAAAAGTCAAGCTCTTTAAAAGAAATGTATTTTAGTCATCTGAATTAATAACATGCTTTAAAATACTGAAACAGAATTATTTCTGAAGCTGTCATTTCAGCTTGGGCTTGCATATACATGCTTGATACATTTATGGCATATTACCTTTCTTTCCCCTGTTACTTGTGTTTGAACTCAAGCATATATGCCCAGCTTCTCAGGATGCAGGCAATTACTTTGTCCTATTGCTACTGTGTGCTTATTTCAGTAGTTCTCAGCCTGTTTCAATTTGTAGATCCCTTACAATTTTACCAATAGGGATGCAGATGCCATCAGGAATTGCCTTATGAGGCGTACTCTAGAATATATCTGAACTTGCCTTTGCAGATCCTTAACACCAGTTTGTAGGTGTCATACCCTCCCAGTTGCTAAATTCATGCACTTTTCTTGGCTTCAGGAATCAATATTGAACTGTCACTTTTGCATTCCAGCTGTCATGTGCTGTCAGATTTGAATTTTTGATGTATAGAGAAATTTCTTTTATCTCCAAATATTTTTGAATAATCTGCTTCCAATTCAGTTTAAAAAATTCTGTGAATTCCTATTCATATTGAGTTTGACAAAATCCTCTTTCATCAGTCATATGAAACATATTAGGGACCTTAAATACCCTATAATTTAGCTCAGCTGAGCTTGGTGGATGTCCAGCTTGTCTGGACATTTCAAACATACTTCACTGTTGGGGTATCTGGCTGTCAATTTATTTTCCAGTGATGTCTGAGCAGTTAAGAAATAACTGGCTATCCAGATCACCCAAATAAGTGGAGCAGAGAAGAATTTTGTAAAAGAGATGAGATTATGACAGTCTGCATGTGCTGTTTTTATACTACATAGTCAAGGACAAGCTTGTAAGTGGCCCTTACAAGAACACCTGGTAATTCCCACCTCCCTGTCCAAGATACTTGCTGCAGGTTGGGTTGTGAATGTTCCAGTGGTGCTCTCTGGCCTCAGGAGACTGATCCAACCAGATCACAGACACATAACAATGCTCCACCAGAAAGCCATACTATCATCACTTGGCATGTTTCAGAGCTCAGGCTGAAGGTATTACGTTATTTGGTTTGTGGAAGAAAATTTTGGAAGCTATTTTGCCAAGGGTTTGCGATGTGCATGTGTATGTGGGCAGTTTCAGTTGTTTACAACCTGCTTCACATAACCCACATGTCCTCTGAAATTTGACTGTATCTGCCTGTGTAACAAATGATACTGCCCTTCTCTGCAAATGTTCCCTTATTTATGTCCAGGTCATCCTGTCTGCATCAGTGTTATCACCACACTCCTGAATGGGCTCCCAGAGATACTTCAGGCCTTTTCTAATTCTTTCCAGCTGTTTTTGTCTTGCTTTATAGACAGTTGTTTTTTGTCTTTTGACCTATTTAAAATGAGACTGGAAAATGTAAATAGCAACCACTTCTGAGGTCTGTTCTCCACAAACAAGCAGTTAAAACCTTTGATGATCAACAATAACTCTTTCATTCATTCCTGATACACAGGCATGGAAAGTCACAGAGAGTGATTACGGAAGTGTTGGTGAGGATAACATCATTCTAAACTTTCTACATCCCTCGCCACAAGCATCACATGCTGTCTCAAGTGTCCTTGTACCAACAGTGGCCTCAGTGATGCAATGTCTTAGGGAGTAGGAAGGGAAGATATGATATCTGCACATTTATTAAAAAAGGTCTAAAAATACCTACCTGTTTGAAGTGATTGGGAAAGCTTAAACTGAAATATCTTCAGAGGCTTTTTTTTTTGCCTCTTGTTAGCTCAAGAGCATGAAATAAATAATATGGACACAAGTTTAATGTGCTTGAAAATGAAGAGGAATTTTTAAAAGTTCACACCAACAAGTGGAAATGAGCATGTTCCAGGCAGATTGTGACTCAGAAGACCTTTTCCTGTTCCTATTCTGCCTCGTGAGCTGCAAAGAACCATTAAGGATGACAAATTTTGCTGACTTTTGTAACTTATACTGCTCAGGAGTAGTGTTACAGCCTGAATCTGAATTCTGAACTGGTGTAGCAGGATTTTTTTTTTTTTCACTTCATTCTCTTGGCAAAAAAAAAAATTGTTTCTGGTTGTTCTGGAAGCTGAGAGCCAGAAAGTTCATTGGTGCAGAAAACTTTCCTAGTTTGCAATTCACAAAGTATTTTCTCTGTAGTTTCAGCCTGCTACTATTGCAGCTATATGACTGCCACCAGAGCAGAGATAGGACAAAGGTGTGCTGGAGGCTTCTCCCTCTTCTAGGCACTGTGGTCCTGTGAGGACCTGTACTCCAATTGTACATTCCCACGATGCTGCCTTTGCTCCTGACCAGTGGCCCCACTGCCACGCTGCTCTGAAGGCTGCCTTCAGCAGTCAGAGACAGAAATCTGCTCAGAGGCATAGGCTACCTTGGCTGCTTTGTTTTCCAGGCTTGTCCTTGTGATTCCAGACTTTACCCTGGTCCACATCCGATGGAGTCTGGATTCCAGCTGCACGGGAATGCACTGTCTGCATTATTTCCCCTACTCTCTGCCACAGCCATGAGGAACAAGGATTAAGGATAGGACTGGGGAATATTTAAGATATTTAAGAAAAGCCTGGAATGTGGCTGTCCCTTATGACCCTGTAATTTCTTTATCTAAAGCAATAAACAGATACCTTGAGTCAAGTATCTGTGAAAGTTATTCTTCCACTTGTAGGAAGAATTTGCAGACATGGCTTCCATTTGGTAATAAACAGGATAATGTGTGTTAGCCAAGAAATTACAGTTATGGACCTGCAGCAGTCTTAAAATATGTTGTCACTTCTGGAAAAGCCCTTGAGGGCTCCCTATAGTGAACTTTGGCAAGCTGAGAGCATTACAGTGACAAAAGCACTTTTACTGCTTTGAGTGTTACTAGAGACAGCTTGAAATATTGGTGTCTTTGAATTCCCACTTCTGTCTCTTCTCCCCCTTCTCATGTAGCCCATCTTGGCAGAGCAGTGCAGCACACCTTGGCTTGCTGTCTATGTTGTGCTTGATAACAAATGCTTTAATATACTGGACTGAGGTGCCTAATAAAAGACATCAGAAAAGAAATAGCTCACGATTGGGTTGTATTAGAGGGCAGCTTGAAAGAATCCTTCTCCCACAATCAGGTTTCAGTGACTGCTTACACTCTTCTTAAACCTACTCTGTTAGAATCTCTGTAGCCCTAGGCAGACAACAGTGTGGGATTTATGTTAAACCCAAATGTTAAAACTTTGCAGTTGTGCATAGTAGAAAGGGAGAAACATTCTTTTTTTACTGAATGGAAAAACTGTGAATCCATTTGCATGACTACAACTTCACTAGCCATAGGGCCTCTCCCAAGAGGACTAGCAAATACCAAGGAATGACCAGGACTGATCAAGAAAATGTTAACTCATTTTCTGTAAAGGGATCAAGGTGCGTGACGCTGCCTGAATTCCTGGAGTGGCTTGAATCTCTTAGAACTGTGCTGAAATGGAATGAGGCAGTTTAAAGCATACACATTGTAGTTTGCATGGTCTTAACTTTGCATGCTGCTCCTCTGCAAAGAAAAATGGACCAAAATAGGTCCCTCATTTCCTGAAGGCACAGGGTGTTTTTACTGAGCTCAATATGCTCCAACTAGGGGTAGGGGAGAAATTATACTGAGGACCTGTTGCATTTTGTGAAGGTCAGATTCAGCCCAGCCTACCACTGCTGTATTTTTCACTGCTCAGATGGACATGGCAAATGATCCCCATTAGCATGCTCTGCTGCCGATACACCACTCTGGACAGTGAATCATATGTACTGTGAACTTTGGTCCTCAGAATTACTAACGTGAGGCTGAGTACCACAGCAGATGGTGTTAGCCATGCACTGTTGGGCGGGGGGGAATAGAAGAGACAGACTTTTTAAAATTTTTAATGAAACAGATGAAAAGCAAACCTGTGCACAGCGGAGAAAGTTGTGGTTGCCCCACGGATGTAATAGTCGTAAGTGTACATCATCATGTCCATATCTTCTCCATAGTGTCCTGGATATTCTGTTGTTAACCTTTGCATTAAGGAAAAAGAAGATAATTCAATTTGCCATCTTATAGAAGAGTCCAGTTGAATGACTACAACTCAATTAGTAGATTTCTCCTGCTCCTTTTAAAGTTCTTTTTTCTTAACAGCACCACAAGATACAGTCTCACGAGACTGCCTTTCTCCTCTTTGCAACTAATTCAGGTAGCTATTTGAATAAAATTCAGCAACTTTAGAACAGTGAAGAGCAAACTGCATCACAGGAATACATGTATGGCTATCTGCAGCTCTGGGATGAAAAGAAGATGAAAGCCCATCTACTACTTATTTCTTTATAGCAGGGATTTGGTCCAGCCTCTAGTGAGTCTCTTTGGTTTGTGGCTGTAGACTGCAGTAAATGTTGCCAAGACAAACGACTCTAAGCGTTTATCCACTTATGAATTATATTAAGTGAATATAATTAATCCATTACTCTTTGTTGTTTCCTCTTTCTGCCTATTTTACAATGGAAAAATATGGGTCTGGACAGTATTTGTGCAGTGTATTTTATCTGAGAACCTGAAAGTGCTTCTTCAATTATTAACCAGATTATGATTGCTGTTTCCCTGGGAAATAGACAAGTAATGCTGTAATTCATTTTATAGATAATGAGCAGATTCAGGAAGGAGCTTGGAAGCTTGACCAGTACTTTCTGTCAACATTACATTTGAAGTCTGAATGGAAACCTGGCACTCCTTGTATTACACCATTTTACATGGGAGTTGCTACTGGAGTTGTCAGCTTCATTCTGAAACAAAGAGAAGCATCAGGTTCCCTGTAAGAGAGATGCTGTCCTTGCGAAAATAAACAGCCCAACTCCTGTTGAGACTAACAGCGTTAAGACATCCTTACAGAAATCCTGACAAACTTTTCCTGACTTAATCCAGCCCAGCAGCAGTCCTTGAATGATGCTTGAAGGTGATTCAAGCACATTCCAGCCAGCACTCGTGCATGTTTACATTTTGCTAGATCAGTAGAGTTTAAGCACAGGCTTAAATATTTTACTCACTAGGAATATAGTTATTGGGATGGGTTTGAGATTTTATGAGTGCTTTGGGTGTATTTAGAGCCCAAACCTGTTGGGGAAGTCAGAAGCCGAAAGTTTACCTGAAAACTGAAGTACTCTGGGCTATTAGGTTGCTTTCCAAGTCATATTCAGCTTTTGAATATGAAAGATGATTCAGTTGGAACATCATTCCTAACAAACCATTTTTTCCTTGACAAATGAAAAATGTGTCTGCATATGAAACTCAGGCATAACCTTTTAAGACCCTCATGTCTAATCAGTCAACTTCTTTGAATATATCTTGTTCTCATGCTTCCTGTCCATGACAATCATCACACAGATTCTGAGTTATAATACAAGGACACCCATCCCAGAGTTTGTTTGGGAAGCAGAAGATCAGGCCTGGTGACAGTGTCTGAGTTCTGACCAAGGACACACGGACATGCAAAGCCCTTGTGGTGCTCTGCCATTGACAAGAAATAACAGCAGCATCTCACAGGTCATGCAGACAGATGTTGTAGACTAGAAGAAAGAGAAGAAACCATGAACACTGCCCACTCAGCCAGAGGAAACTCCCCATATTAATTTACTGATTTGGAGCCTGAGTGTCTGATAGGTCATCGTCAGAAAATCCAGGGTCATAGAAGGTATTAAAAGTGAAGACCAGCTATGGACCAGCATTTAATTTTGCATTCTCCCATCAACTCCAGGTTTTGACACTTGTTTAGCTACTATTATGAGAAACCACTAAGATGTGTATTTTTATATGTTCTACCAAATGTGTTTCATAACATCTGTTTGGCACTCAGCAAGGAAAATGTTCTGTAATCTTGACCAGCAATATGTGCTGGGCAGTTGAGACTGTGCACAACACAAGGTTAAAAAACTGCTTTTTGCTCTACTCAGAAACAGAACTGAGAGTCAGTTCTTTGAACTTCTTTCATGGGCCTCTCAGCTGAAAAGTATATCTGATTACAAACTTCTGAACTGCTGTGGTTCTCACATGCCTTTTGTAGAGGCATGCAGTGTTACTTTGAAGTGCAGTGGGAGTCTTCATTTAGCTTCCTTCCCTTTTCTTTCTGATTGCTCTCATCTTCCCCTCTCTCTCTATTAACTTCACATTACCATGCAGCCTTTTAAGGCTCCTCCGCTAAGAAATGTTCAAAAAGCAAATATATGCAATTACCAAAAATAAATTATTTGGGGACTTGAGCTGCTCTGAAGTGTATCTTGTTTCATAGGCAGATGCCTACTGGATTCTTTTGTTCTGGAGAGAAAAATTATAAATAATACTATGACAGCAGTGTTCAAGTTCACATGAGTCTGTGTGGTCTGTCTAATTCATTTCTCTTTGATGATAGCTGTACTCATTTCTGAAACTGTTCCCCTAAACCCCTGCATTTCTAGGTTGTCTGGCTTGCACTGTGTCCTTTAGAAGGAAATGCAATTGATTGTCTATGTAGCAGGGTTCTGTGGTGTGTCCCATTCCTTTTCTATTATCTCTATTTTCTGAATTCTGAGGGTAAGTCACACAGAGTGTGTCTGCACTTAGAGTGGTCTTTTACCTTGGTCTGTACCCTTATTATCAAATACTTAACCAAAAACGTTTAATGTTTTACTCAATAATGAATACAAAGTGCATATCCACTTGTGAACCACCTACCATGGCCCTACAGACACATAATTTATTTACAAACACAGTAGCAATTGTAAGCCACACGTGGCAATGTATGGTTTGTACCTGAGAGGAGTCACAAAAGGAGTGTGAGGCCCTTTTTGCCCCAGTTAGTGAGGATTTGCCTGCCTTTGGGCTTTCCATTGGAAAAAGCCACCCACAGCAACCTTCACAGTGCCCTGTAAGCATTTCTGGCAATGAACTCACAGCAAAGAGAATTGGGCTGGGAGAGCAGTGAGAAGCCTGGGAATTGCCAAGTGCATAAAGTTGCTGCTGCTCTTTGGGGTGTTGTATGACCAAGCCGGGGTGCTGTGGTGCCGGAGGGGGTAGGTGACAGGGAGCCCTAGGAAAGAGGCTGGCAAAGCAGCTGTGGGAAAACGTGCTACAGCGATTGTGGCCTTTAGGCATTGAGTAATTTGGTACCAACAAACGCTGAGGGGCAGGGGCCAGCAGGGTGCATTTAGTGGAATTGTTTGTTAAATCCAGATACAGACACAGATGTTAAGTTTGGGGAAGGACTTGTAGGGGAGAAAAGAGTATTGTGAGTCCTTCTACAAGTGGCAGTCTTTTCCATCATTATGATCTGTTTGCAAGAAAATACAGAAAACAGGAACTCTGGTTCAGCTTTTCAAATCTTCTTCTGAGGTTTGGGCACAAGAGACTTGAAGCATCAGTGACATTGTTGAGAGAGGAGAAAGAAGGTAATTCTGTGTTAAAGACTGGGAAAGAAAATCTTGTGATAAGGGGTGTACATAGTTTTGCCTGTGTGTGAGACAGCAGGAAAAGTTGGCAGAAAAAGGTATTTTCATAATGGCATTTTTTAGCTAGAATAGAGTTGATGTGGAATGTTTATCTTTTCAGTGGTTTACATTGCTCCAACCATCTACACGTTTTTCTAATGTATTTCACTATAATCCTATAAATCTCTCTCAGGGTAGGGTATGTATTGAAAAGAAAGCATTAAATCTTTACCAGGGTTACTGTTGTTTTTATTTTAATCTGAAAACAGCTGTGTTGTTTATTTTCCATGGTGAAGAATTGCTATGGTAGATATTAATAGGAAACACAGCATTATTCATTTAGCACTGAGAAGAATGTTTTGTACTAATCTACAGTGATCTGTGGCACTTTTTTAACAATTGACTTCAGAAATAGTTATCATGAGTCTATTATTTACCAATAAGAAGATCAAATCATACCAATGGCCTAGGTATGTAAAGCCTGCTGATTAAAGAAAATATGAGATCTGTGGGTATGCCTTGCTTTCAGATACCAAGCAGACAAAAGAAATGAGACACTTAAAATATGAGAGGTAGCCAGTGGTAGAACAGTTTCTGGCTCTAATAGTGGAATATACTTATTCCCTGACAATAAATACATGGTTTTGGAATATCTTACACTGTTCACTTCTTGTGCAAGTACAGTGCTAACAAGATGAATGGCTTCTCTTTAACCTTCATTTCCCTCTTCGTTGCTGAACTCTTCCTCTAACAATGCTGCAGCCAAGAGAAAGAGCTGTTCCATTTCAAGAGGAAAACTTAAGCTTTGACATTAACTTTCTGACATTTGAGGACAAGGAGTATCCCCCAAATGGCCTTACTTTCAGATGTTGTTCACAAGTGCTTCAAAAGTATGTCTTTCCTAAAGGAGAAATTCTTTTCAAGAGCCACAGGCCTGCAAGTTACATTCGATGAACATGGGAATTATATGCCTCTTTAATCCATTTCAACTGTTCCTCCAGCTGGAAGACAGAGGTCATCTGCTTTAAAAAATGCATCCTATGCTGAAAAGCTAAAGAAGGTCTTAGTAAGCTGTCTACAGAAATTTCAGCAACTGCTCTGAGTACAGATCCCAGATTGCCAGGGAACCAGAGGTGTCCTGGAGCTCCTCTAGAGATGAGAAGTTCTCTTGTGTGGCCATGTCATGTGTTTTGTGATTGAGTTCAGGCTCCGGGCTCTGAGCCCATAGATTCACACAGACACATCACTGCTCCTGTGTTCCCATGCGGTTCCACTGAAAGCCACAAGCCCTCCTGGGGCTGAGGAGCCAGGAGCCCAAGGGCACAGCTCTTCCAGGCCTGCAGCAGCTCATGCAATGCGGGAACAAGCAGCAGCAGAGAGCTCAAGGCAACTTGTGCCTATTCCTCAAGAAAGATATCTCCAAAACAACCTGGCCAGATTTCCAATGTCAGCTCATATGTGTTTCTCCTAAAATGTCTCTGGAAGATGTCATACAGATTGAACTGTAAGGTTGTATTTGATGGGTAATATAATTAAAAAAAAAAAATAAATAATCACACTCCCCCCCAACAGCTAAATTCCTTTTAAAAAATGGAAAAAGAAGGGAGGGGAATCAAGTTGTCCAGGACTCCATGTTTCCACAACATCTATTCTGAGTTCACCTCTTGGATTAGTATCTCTGCTACTGGTTATCTCTGAGCAACCTGCATAGGATCACATCATTTTCAATAAGTCTTGTGTGGCAGGTTAAGTCAGGAAAACAAATAAGTACTTTAAACCCCATAACTCTTGGAAAATGTAATTGTTTCCTGGACTGTGTCACCATGACAGAGAACAGCCACAGCTCCAGACAGACCTTCTGGCATTTAAACTGCTCGTTGTTTGGAGAAGGGGAACAGTCATAAACAGTCTGTGCAGACTTGGGGCTGCTCTGTGACGCGTGTTTGCTTTTCAGAGTATGGAGTCAAGTTTTCATTTCCTGGCAAAGAGAAAGTCGGAGCTCTAATGGGACCACTTAGTGACACTGTCTCTGCATCTGTGATTTGCTTCCTTTATGGTGCAAATCAGCACACAGTTTATTTTACTCTGGTAGCATTCCCTAGCCAGGTAAAGAGAGCTTTTCTGCCTTCTGTCAGGAATGTTAATTATTTTCACTATGTTAAAAATGTGCAGAATCCATGACAATTCTTGGCATGATGAAGAAGGAAACTAAGTACTTGTAAAAAAATTTACAAAGCAAGTGCAAAGCTATGAGACTAGAACAGATTAGTAAATTTATTTCCAATATGAGCTTACTGCAGAGGTAAACTAGGAATTGATGGCAAGAAAATGAGCTGTAAAACAGAACTACAGGGTTCAAAGAGTAAAGATATAAATGCTAACAAATAAAGTCCTTCTGCATGTATTTGACTTCAGTCATTCTATTAAGCAAAGTGAAAGCAAAGTGTTGGTTTCAGTCAGCAAGGTGGTGTTATAAATTATTATTCCAATAAATACTAGCAGTTTTCAAAAAACACAGGGATATTCTAGGTGTAAAAACCAGGGCAAGTTCTAACAAATCAGTTGCATGGCTCATGAACATAAGGAAAACCTGTCCTTATTCATTACAGGGTCATCTCTCTTCAGGAGGAATGTAGTCCTGAAGCAGAAGAGACAAGAAAAACCATCCATAAGGATCAGCTGTTTTGCTCCTTTTATATTTACCAGAGACGCCTGTATGGAGACAACTGGGAGAGGAAGGAATCAAATACCCAAGGTGAGAGCTAATTTGAAACAGAATTTTTTCACACCTCAATATTGTCAGTTTTCTTAAAAATGCGTTTCTGCCCACTCTGGTTTCATACTTCAGGATACATTGCACATTAAAAGTCAAGGCTGCTGAGAAATTCTGCTGCATGGATTTTCTTTGAATATGGATTTTCCTGTGTAATGTATGATCCACAAAGTACCACTATCATTGCACACTTTCCTGGTATTACTTTTCCACATAGTCATATACTAACAGAAGCCTTTGCATGAATATAAGCCTCTTCAACAAAAAAATAGGAGTCAGCAGCATGTTGACTGCCATTTCTCCACAGTTACTTTATTTACAATGAGTTCCTGGAAAAGAACAAATACTCCCATAGTTTTGGGCAGAAGCTGCAATAACTGTAATAATGATACACTATACACACATATTTTTGTTGTGTCTTACATGCACATACAATGTGAGGTCTTACTCACAGTAGCCCAGAACTACTTTGCAGTTTGTTTGGAAGATGTTCTTTCTGTCAAATGCATCTGAACCAGTGCAAGCAGAAGCTTGATGTGTGAACAAGGCCTTGTAACAAAAACTTGGAAACACCAATGAAAGTTAGGTTGAGAGTGAGATCTCCTGAGCTTAGAGGATGGGAAGTTTGGTTTCTGTACCCTGAAATTTAACAATTTAGACAAGTCACATCTGTGATTTCATGAGTAAAAGTGAGTCCAAAGCATGGGATTTCACACTACCCTGGTGGAGTTCATGTTGGTTATATCTTACCCCAACAACCAGTACTCACCTGAAGTACTACTGCACTGTCTAGGCAGGAAAGGAGAATAAGCCAGAAAAGAGACCATTCATAGCAGATGATAGAAAAGAGACCACTGTTTTGGAGGAGACACTTTGTCTGCATGGTGTGGGTCCTCCAGCAAAAAAGTCCTCCTGTGTGGGACCCCAGTGTAACTCTGGTGGAAAAGGACTTCAAAAAGTCTATGTTACAGCCCTCTTCTCCAAACAGGGCCAACCACAAGGTCAGACCAGGCTTCTCAGGTTTATTTAATTCAGTCTTGAAAGCCTCAATGGCCAATCTGTCCTCATAGAAGAAGCAGTTTTCTTTACACCCCAGTGAACTGGCAGTCCTGCCCTCAAGCATGTCAGCTGCACCCCCAGTTTGGTGTCATATGCAGACTTGGCCAGTATTTGCTCTGCTACCTCCTCAAGATCATTAACAGAGATTTTAAGCAGGACAAACACCCAGGCAGGATATCACCCTCTAACCACTGCCCTCTGAGCCTGTTAAACCACCATATTTTAACCCATCTAGTTGTCTGTCCCTCCAGACCCTAATATTCTAATTTGGATAACTGTATGCAGAAAGAGCTCTAAAGGCAGAATGTTTTATTAATAAACCCATAATCACAAACTATGCACCAGAAACTTTTCACAAGCCAGGTGACACAGCTTCCCACCAGTTTTACAGCTCTCCCCTCCCAAAAGAATGTGAGTACATGGGATTTCCACCCTGCTTAGAGGGAAAAACACTTCACCTGCTTTTGAAATGCTGCCTTTTCTGCATGGAACTGCAGGGGAACTACATAAGGCTTTCTTTCCCAAGCGCAGAAATGGAGAGTTGCCACTGTTGGAAATAAAAGGTCAGTAAAGGAGTCTGTGTGCATCTGAGATGAAAACTAAAGACTTCAGTAACCGCCAAACATTTACATTAGGATTTGCCTTACTCTGAATGCCAATTTGTAAAGCAGAGACAAAGCTGTTCCCAGTTGTCAAGACAACATCTGAGGGAAGCAGAACTGTCAACAACAACAAAAAAAAGTCAGAGATTTCTGTTGTCTTTCTGAAAATGTATGCAATATTAGAGGAGTACAAGAGATTGGAAGAACTGCTTAAAAATCTGAGTGAGTTTCCCTCAGAGGGAAGAGGCTGGGCAGGTACGTAAATAAACAGGTATGTAAATAAATGTAAGGAATATCCATAGGCAATATCTGCTGGAAAAGGATGTAGAAGAATGTGCAGAAAAATGTTCAAAGACTTTGTTACAGAGTCCCTGTAATTTAAAGGCATTAAAAAAAATAATAATAAAAACATTTCTTTTTCTCCTGGCTGCAAGGAGACTGAAGGATGGAAAACAAGGCAGTTCTGTTGTGTTTGGCCAATAACCAGCCAGCCAAGCAAGACCAACAGGCCCATAAACAGTTTGTATGCGTCTCAATGGGAAGCTTCCTTCAAAGCTGAGGTCTGGAAAAAAAGATTCAAGCACAGCTTTACTTTTTTTCTTTTTTCACTTTTTCTCCCATTTTCTTTTTTTTTTTTTTTTTCTCAAATGCAGGTGGGTTGTCATTTGTATGGCTGAAAATAGATAAATTTAAGCTGCATATAACTTTAAATTAAAATGGAGCATAAAATTATGAGTTCTCTTGAACAGAATGGACAGAAGCAATATGAGCTGCCTCTTCACAGTCTACTCCTTTGGTTTTAATTTAGAGAAACCACACCTGTGGTGTGTTTTAGAGAAACTAGGAAGCTTGGGATGCATAGCTCATTTTTCCACAGTCTCCATTAAGTTGCCAGAACCAGTTGTGATACTCCGCTGAGACCACCTTTTTCTTTTGGGTTTATGATCAGTAGCTCATTTTGACTTTGATCTTTAAACAGTTTTGAGAGAGGAAACATAGTTGTGTGCACTACTACTAACATTTTTTCCAAGTTAAGTGGTATGAGTTCACTCTTGTAAGTCACTGTGGCAGAAATGTGTAGCACAGACATGCTCCTACTCCAGTAAATGTGCTGGATTTATGGTGGGAAAATATCATTCCACTTTGGAGACTTCTGTCATGGTTTCCAGCACAGCTAGGCCGATACTGATCCCCAGACCTGTTGATTGAGGGCCAGCTACTGCACTATGCTGTTTCATGTAACTGTGCCCTATTCTCTTCCCTTAGCCTTGAATCCTTAAGAATCCTGTAGCAGACTGGAAATAACATGTTTAGCTCTATAAAGCACAGTTAACTCTTTTTCAGACAAGGTTTCTGACGTGTCAAGCAGCCAAAGACATTTATAGGGACTGTGGGGGAAAGAGGTTCCGAGGTTTGGTGTCTGCTTGAACTCACCAGCAGGAGTACGGGCACCTCCGGCTGTAGCGGCAGCAGTAAAATTGCCATTCACGGTCCAGCACAGAGGGAAAATACTGACTCTGGAAACCAGCCACCAGCCCATTGTTTGAGCAGGTTTGATACCTAATAATGAGGGGGGAAAAAGAGAACACACAAGGTAAACACGGTATTAGATTTCTTGATAGTTTCAAGCATTTCTCAAAACAGCATTAGCATTTTTGATATAGAGTGAAAGTTAAGGGTTTGACTTTGTGCTGAGAAGCACTGTTTGCACTTGCTGTGTGTAGAGTAACTATTTGCTATGAGAAAGCAACAGTAGTTAACCAATGTCTTAACATTTATGTTGCACTTAAAACTAGTCAATCAGGCTAAAGTATTTCATCATTCTAGTACGCTAACCAGAAAGGAGATTGTTCTGATGTTGGTATTCTGAACAGTTAACAAATCATGAGTCTGACTTCAAAATAGTCCATTAATATTTTTGTCTGTGGCTGTTGGTATTTGAGGATTTGGGCTTTAATGAACTAACCTTTTCAACTACTTCTCTACCACAAAAAACAAACAAACAAAACAAACAAAACAAACAAAACAAACAAAAAAAAAACCACCAAAAAAACCAAAAAACAAACAAGAAAACCAGCACAAACAAACAACCCCCCCAAATAAAAACCAACAAAAAACCCTTGAGAAGCTACTTTATAAAAGAAGTTCATTAACTTATTTGTTTTCTTTCACAACTATGTGTCTCTAGGAGAAGGGATTCTTTATTAAAATAATTTAGGCTTATGATAAAATCATTATTTGATAGCAATCACATAAGGAAAACTGCTATTCAGAGGTTATGTAATTTTAAGGCGCACATAGATTTATGACTGGATTTCCAAAAGAAAAATCTGCTGCTTCATGCTTTCTGTGTAATTCTATCATACATGTGTATCTCTGCCTTCAGGTAGAATAGACATGGTCTCAAAGCATGCATGCCTTTGTTTGCACGGCCTACAACACCTTAACACTGACACCCAAAGTAATTCAAGTAGTAATCTGTTTGAATAGCTTGCTTCTTGGAGACTAAAGACAAGCAGCTCATGAAAACAGGTCATTAGTTCAGCTACTGAGTGTTCATTCTCTCAAGCACCTTCCTGGTTGTTTCCCTATCATGAAAATTACAGGAATGCAGTTTCTTCCATCACTTTTCTTTCTTTTCCTTTCATCCAGGAAAACATGCAGCAATCTTTCTCTGTGATTTCATAAAATCTATTACAATGATCTATCCGAAAGACACTTTCAGATGTAACTGTATGATTGAGAAATACCAAAAACCTACCTTAGTTTCACTCAATAACCTCATGATTAATTTTAACGACCTGAAGTTCCCGGAAGGGAAAGCACATAATCTAGCAGAGTTTGCTGTTTGGAAAGTCATTCACTTGTGCACAGGGGTGTTAGTGCTCTCAAAGACAGCATGAGGCTGAAGTGTTTGTATTCAAAAGCTGAAAAACTGATCAATTTTGACCAGTGCAGTGATGAATTTCCCTGCATAGTTTTTGGCGTCCACTTTTGAACCCAAGGCTCTCTTCTCTGTCTCTTCCCTTGCCTTCTGTTGTTCAGACAAGAGTATTTACATTTGTTTGTGTCCCTGTTTCTCCCACGCTGATGGGGCCACACGTACTTGTTGTGCTTTGTGAGACTCTTTCAAGGACCTTCAGAGTTGAGCCGTAATGGGGACTCTGAGTTGCCATGGTATCACACCAAGTATGGCAGTCTGGCTTTCACTCAGAGGATTTCAGCAGGACTTTGATAGGAAGTTGTTCTGATTTTTGGCACATAGGCCATGAGAACATATGGCTAAGACTCTGTGTAAACACTTTGGATAGCTGCAGATGATTGGTGTTATCCTGATGGAAGGACGGTTGATACAGAGCAATATGGGGGTTGGTTGTACCTGCTGCAAGATGAGCATTTAACTGCATAAAATAGCAACACACTTTCCATCTCTCACCCTTCTGAGTTACCTGCTTTGCACTGCTCAAATCCTTGGTGCCCCTGGGAGATTTTTCTAGCACTTTTTCATAGGTGGAATGTTGGGAGCTCTTTGTTTCTCTGTTTCCTTTCCACTTCCTCTCAGAAGCTCAACACTGCCCTGCAATTCCCCATCCCCACTGATCAGCATATTCCTGCTTATACTTGTCTTTGTGAGAGATTCTTCCTTCTTTTCTCTTCCCACCTGCTCACATTCAGTCTGGGAAGTCCTGTCCTCTTTTCCCACTGTCTTTGTGCTACAACAGATTTTATTTTCTTGACACATTATTTTCTACTAATATAGGCCAGTTGTGATGAAAAGATTCATTTTGAAAGAGATGCCACTCATGGACAGTTCTCTCTATAGTGAATTCAGAAACAAACCTAGCTATCATAACACTTACATGTTTACATGCACTCATTTTTGGGTACCAGATTGTAGGATGTGTGGTTATTTTTGGTTCTGATTCCATCTTCTCATTATAAGTTTTATTAAAAAATAGAATTGGTATTGCTTTAAAAATTAGTTTCTTAGATGGAAAGTGTTCCTGGACATAAGTAGTGTTTTATAGTTAAATTGCAGTTTTGTTTTAACATAATTCAAAGTAAAATTTGAAAGCTCATGTTCACTTCTCTCTCTTTGCTTCTGTCTCATACACAAGGTCCTGTAATCTGTTATTCAAGCTCAGTATTAGGTTTAACAAAAGAAAGATAATAGTGATGTTGAGGTACTTTTCTTTAGCTCTGAGATAAGATTTTTTGCCTTTATCTATCTAGTTTCCAAGTAAAATCCAGATATTCCTTCAAAAATGAAGAGATGCTCTCAGAACTTGGAGTGCTTATTTGTGAGCTCATTTAAAATGTTTCCTTCTTTCCTTTTCCCAGCTGGCCACTTTCCTACAAGGGAAACAAACAACCCCTCCCCACACACAATTTCAGTCAATTTTTCTACGCATTAATCTGAGAACAACACTTAACATGTCAGAATTCTTTCTTTCTCTATTGAATTCACTACTCTTGTCACAGCAAAGCAGGGTGAATAAAAACTAGTGATTGAGGAACTTTGATTTATAGCCAAGTGAAAACAATGCTTTTTTCACAAGACCCACTCTTTAGCACTCTTACTATAAAGGGAAGTTCAGCATTCAGAGTTAACGTGACTGGGTTCTCCTCACTCCTGAAATCCTGACATTGCTAAGAAGAGAGGAAAATGCCTCTTACAAGGTGAATTTAGAGGAACGTGAGAAACTGGCTGGGACTGTGTGGGATTAAACTTGGCAGGGGATAGGTTTTCTTTTTCTAGTTGGCTCAAGTTGCAAAGTGTGAAGAGTTGCCTTTTGGATCTGGTGCTGGGAGAAGAGGAGGAAAGCTGGCTGGTAGGGGGAAGTGAGAAGATTGGTGGTGAAGATCAGGTGCTCTTGGATGGGAGTTTGCCCTTGCCTTGGGTACAGGTGTGGGAAATGACTGGAGTGTTCCATAGAAAGCCTCATTCTGGGAGGAGTTCTATGTAGTAACAGGGATGTGGTGTCTGAGATTTTCCTGGCCTGCTGTGATTCCTGTGAAAAATCTCTCCTCTGCCAAATCCTCTGAAGTGGTTAATGAATGTTGTACAGCTGAGTTCTGTCATGGCAAGCAATCAAAGCACGCATCCATGTTACAAATTTAGTTCAGGTGAGAACTGCTTTTGTTCTTCACTGGTGAGTTGCTATCTGTGAGACCAAACAAGAGCTGGAGTAAAACAAACCCACCAGAAGTGCCTATGTGAATCTTGGATCCCTGCATGACCTGTTTCACCTGTTAGATCCTCTTAAATTGCACCATATTATTTACAAGCATCAATAACAACCTCAGCAGCCAAGCATGTTCCTGATTGAGTCAACAGTTGTCTGCCAGACTGAAAACAAACATTGCTTACAACAATAGAGTTGTTTTGAGCAATGGAATCAGTTTTGGTGCCACTTTGTACTTATGCCTGCATCTTAATTTTGCTCTTTTCTAAGCAAAGCCCCAGAGTGTTGTGCCCCATCTTACGCTAGTGCTGTGTGATAAAATTCCCTCTGAGGCCCCCTGTTCCTCAGGTACATCAGCACCATGTTATCCTGAGGATGAGAACCCAAAAAGTTCACTACAAATCTGCCTAGGGAAGCCCAAGTCACACTGCAGGAAGTGGTGCTCTTAGAGCCTGTGTTGAATTCCTGCTGCACTGGCTGGGATGGTGCTCCCTGAAGCTCTCTGGAAACATGCAGAGGCTGACTCACAGCTCAGTTGGCACTGGGTTGTGCTGCATTGAGGGTGATTGGTTCCTAATAACAGGGTAACCTGAGAGTGTCATTCCATATCCCTGTGGAGGGGAGGCCCTATAGTGCTCTCCTGAGTTATCTGGGTGTCCTCCCTCTGTGTAACTGGATTAATTGCATGATGAGAGCAAATTCAGTGGTCAGTCTGTTACAGGTGAATTGGGAGACATAAGAGGTTGAGGGTTGGCTTGGGACACTTGGCAACTCTGGCACCCAGCCAGAGGGAACAACTTTTATGTGTCTGATTAGGCCATGTCAGTCTCCAAAAGCCAATCCTGCAATGAGTCTTCCCTATTTCTTATGGGGTGCTGAGATATGTTGTTATGACTTCCACATGCCAAAGGCAATGTCTGTAAGTAACATCTTCAGCAATATTTTCTTTCATTCAGGGGGCATTTATGACCTACATTTTTCCCCCTGACCAAGGGAAGGCAAGGCCCTTTTCACCCTGGTGATTTCTTCTTGACAGTAGCTGATGAGGCCTCCTGAAAAGGAGATATAGAAAGATTCCTCTTCTCCTCAGATGCTCCCACTGGACTCAGTCCATTGCAGCTGTGCTAAATGGACTCGTAGCACAAGTCCTTTAACATAAACTTAGGGCTCTAAAGAAAATTAACTTGTTTGTGTAGATAGTACAAATGGGAACATCTTTTAAAGAGCAGCTAGATTGTTTGGTTTGGGTAATACAGCCTCAGATTTGGAATTTGGGATTGGTCAGAGATTGGGAATAAAAATAGTTCCTTGTGATACACCAAGGTGTGCTGCCAGATCCTTTGGGTCCTTTGCTCAGTACTCTGTCTTTGCACCTAATTTGTGGACAAAGGAAAAAGAGAATGGGAGTGTTTTTTCCAAGTCCCATCTAAATTCTTTCTCAGAAGTCTAAACAAGGAAAAGAGGCAATAAACATGGAGTAAATAGCTCTTGGCTGGAAATGCTTCTCCTTTTTGCTTTACAGCTGTCTGGGAGTATACTGAGGATATGGCATGGTTTCATCTGTATCATGTGGTGTAAACCAAACTTATTTTCCTGGAGGGAAGAGTTGCTTGTCTTCACTTGCAAGCTTTTGTTCCTTTGTTTGTGTGAACCCTGTCTTTTGGCATGATAGTTTTCAGGCAAGAAAAGTAGTTTTTCTTAAAACCTTTGTTCAGACTGGTCTGTAGAGACAACTGTGGTATTCAACAAAGCAGTGAAGAACAGTCTCACCCTCAATCACTCAGACCTTAGGTGGTGAAATATTTAAACAGGTCAAAATTTCTGCAGTACAAATGGAGATAAGAAAATAAAATTTGTGCACCTTGAAAAGATAGGATTCTTTGAGGAGCTGCAGCATAAAAATTAGTAGAAGGACTGGAGAATAAGGGCATGTTCTGAAGACTTTTCCCTACTTCAGACATAAATATTTCCAAAATATCCAGGAATTGGCTCTTGCTTCCAGTTGCTCTCTCTCTGTTGAATAACAGCTTGGTCAGCAGATAGTTAACCTTACTCTGAAGGAGTAAGGTGTTGAAACAGATGCAACAAAGCCTTTGTACATGTAACTTTAAACATATTCACAGATTAATGAGGCTGAGAAGGCATTCCTGATCATCTGATCCAATCTATTGCCACAATTTCCCCTTTGAGTCCTGTAAGAGGTTCACAACCTTCTCACATCCTTTCAGCAAAACATAAATGCACTTTCTATCTTCAGAAGTGTATGGACATATGATTAACTTCAGGGATGCATTTATGCAGTGAAGCACCATGGTTAGATATATTCTGAAATGCCACTAGGTAATTCTAGGTAGTGGTCAGAAGGGATTGGTCTTTATGAGTCTGCTTTATGAGTAAAAGAGATGTGGTGCCCAGAGAGCAGTTTTTGGGGTACCTGTTCTCTCCATTGACCCTGGAAGGAGGCAAAGGTCATAAACTAAGCATTAATAGACATTAGATGCCTATTGTGGATTGATGTCATTGTTCTCTTTCTGTTGAATAGTTTCTTTCATATCGGAAAGATTCAAAGTTTTATGGTTTGATTGTGTAAGTCTATATAATCTCTAGTGTTAGTGAAGGAATTAAACTTACCAGGAAGCCCTGCCAGTGGCTCTCTCTTGCTCCCAGCTCTCCTATCCCTATGGTCCCTCCATCACTTCTGTCATTTTGCCCCAAGTACTGAAGGCCAAAGAAAATAATGAGTTGGAGACTTTTTCTTCTCTCTTTTGTATTCCCTCTTCATTTCTCTCTTAAGCTTTTCTTTATTTATTGTCTTTTCTAAAGAAACCACTCTTGAGTTTGTCTCTATTATGCAGCTGTGCAGCAGTCAGGAATGGTAATTTGAAAATCACCATTTGAAATTTGAAATGCCATAAGTATAATTTGTCAAAGGCTTTTTTTTTTTTTTGGTGTTTCTGCCAGACTAGGGTTTTGGCTGAGAAACTGAAGGGAATTCAGAGAAATGCTGTAGGTATGATCAGTGCTTCCTTAGGAGTGCTGGAACATGAAACCTCCAGAGGAGAACTAGAAGAATGGAGATGTGTTAAGCCTGAAAGTAAAAGCATGGTTGAAGGTGTGTGGCTGAGGGAAAGACATAGCTGCTGCCTATTATTTAGAAAAAGAGATTTCACAAAAGGATGCAGCAAGCTTGTTCTTGTTGCTCAGTGAAGGTAGGACAAAGAATAAAAAGCCACAATTGCAGCAGAGTAGCAGCCTTCAACACAGGCTCCGATAGCATATTCCTGGAAAAGCTGGCAGCCCACAGCTTGGACGGGTGGAGTTCACCATCCCTGGAAGTGTTAAAGGACAGACCAGATGTGGTTCTCAGGGGACCTGGTGGTGTTCAGTCATAGGTTGGACTCAATGATTTCAAGTCAATTCTGACCGAAAGGATTCTGCAAAATTTTAGTAAAAACTTGGCAGACTTGTAGTTACTGGTGGTACAAGCAATTGAATATCCCTGGATGTGGTGTGCAAGGTGAGACAAAATACTCTGTGAGACAGAGCTGAAGAAGGAGCTATAAGGATGGGAAATGAATTATCAAATGATAATTGAATTATCATTTATATATAATTATGAACTATTCCCTACAAGGATGGGAAACGAATTATCAAATCCAGCAGAGTGCTGTGACACTGACATGAGAATGACATTGCTCACCAACAGATTGGTTTGTTGGGAGATCAGCAGGGAAGAGAGCTGGCCAAACAGGAGATATTGGTACAGATGGTGACTCAGATTTGCGGTCCCACTTGATTATTGAGTGAATCTTTTTAAAATTGGGGATGGCACCAAATAGGACTGAGGTGGGTGTGGAAGAGAGAGAGAAGAGGGGCACCTCTGAGAAGTAAGAACGCCAAGAGAGCAGGCAGGATTCTCAAAGGTCTCCCAGGATAAATATCCATGCTGTCACATTTATTTGAGGTTACACTGGCCTACACTTTCACTCCAGTCTGGGATGAGACTGTGGGGTTCTTGGGCAGCAATGTTGGCATGACCAAGGATGTGATAGTACACTGCAAGCCTCTCTCCATGAAGCACTGTAGATAAAACTGTATCCTGATACAACTCAGCCTTGGGGATGGAAAACTGAAAATTGCAGAATCCAATCAGGCACAGCTAGCTAGGATTTATGGAAGTGGCCCAAGTAACTAGGAGCACAAGTTCACCTTTGGAAAAGGATATGTGCTTCCTAGTCAGGAAGGGAGGAAGGGAGGAAGGAAGGAAAATAAAGAAAGTTGATCTATGCAGAGTAGGCAGAGAGATGTAAGGACTGGAAAGGTGAGCTAGTGAAGAAATTCTAAAATAACTCCAAAAACTAGTAAAGGGAGAGAAACAGCAATAAGCAATTAAAGAAAGGTTGAAAAAGAAATACATTTGGAGAAAATATAAGGTTTGATATTGGAAAAAGTAGGCAACAAAGAAGATGTTGTGAAAAAATTCTTTTTTTTAAGAGGTGAAGGTGAAGATTCAGATAATACACTGTGAATGTAGTCATGCTAAGCATACAGAGCACGGTGATCAATGGTTACATAGCAGAATAAAATGTTCTATAAAATAAAATGTTCTATATAGACTTCTACAGTATCCTGTTTGTGAGAAGTGAACTTGAGGAATTGCTGCCAGGAATTTTTAGAAAGAGAATAAAAAGTTTATTTTGAACAAAATAAATGTCTAATTCAAAATTATTATGCAATAAATAGAAATTGCATCAATGTTAAAAAATGAAGAAGTCATCCAGGATTATAACAATGTGTTCTTTCTGCCTCTTTTGCAGCTCTCCCACTTTTTTTGAATTCTCATTTCAAAATTAAACATAGGTTCAATCATTTTTTTCCCTCAACAATTGCATCAGCCATAGGCACGTGTCACGTGGTAAATGAAAGAGTATGAATAACTCAGAACAAAATTTTCAATTGTTTAAAAAGCAGAAACTTCACATTTCAATGGTAACCTATTCCCATATAACAAAATTTTAAAAATAATGTTGCAATTTCTGGGACAAAACCATCTCAAGTATTTGAAAATACTCACTCCTGCATGCATTTAATTCTGTCCAAAGAATATTTCAGTCCCAGAGTTATCCAAAACTCTGTTTCCCATTTCATTATAAACCCCAAAAAATAATTAAATACAGGGTATTCTGCCCAAATATGAAATACAATACATAATTCCATAAATTATTGCGGCCACATAATGTGATCACCTTTGCCTCCAAGGCTGATGGAAGATGTAACATTTAGTTAAGCAAACTGAAGGTATCAGGGAATTAACATGATCTTCTGCTATCACCATGCAGATATATATGCCACCATCTCCACTTGTTAGTGTGGATTTTTGGCTCCTGTAATAACAGCACAACTAGAAAACAACACTTGTCTATGCCTAAGCCAGAAAGCTTAGCAACAAAAACACAAAGAGCCAGTGCAATACAGGGATGGAGTGAGGAGTTTTGAAATTTGTTTCCCAGTTTAGTCGCTGATTCAATGTGACTTTTCAAGAGGGGCTTTATGCTCTCCTCTTAGGTGCTCGCCTCATTTTCCTTATCATTGAAACAATAGCAGGACCGAACCACTTCACAGCTGAGGTTGTGAGTGACCAAAGGACATTTGTAAAGCACACTGACACCCTCCAGCAAGAAACTGCTACAGAGAAAAGAAATGTGATGCTGATCAGCTCCCATGCACTGTGATTAGTGATTCTTAAGGCAGTGAAGCCTGCTGGTTATCATGGCATTCGTATGCATTTGCATTGCTCTGACCACAGTATTAGGACCCGCATTCCACGGGGGTTATCAGGGCTGTGCCCTCCAGGAATGTTGGGGTTATCCTACCATTCGGTTCCCGCCCTGTTGATCTCTTCCCACCAGCACTCTGTCGGCTCACCCAGGCTCTGGGATGCTGGCATGCAGGCATAGTTCCACAGTCTGTCAGAACCTTCCTTCTTGCTGAAGACGCTCCTGACAGCCACGATCACCTGCCCATGTGGGCACTGGAAGTTGAAACCTTGCCGGTAGACATTGACCCATTCATCGTTATCTCCATAATTATAGGGACCGTAGTAATAGTCACTGTACTGGCCCCATGCCACAGTCACCAGAGGCAGGAACACACAGAGGAGGAAAGTGTCCATCCTGAAGATGTTCCTGGCTTAGAAGTGCCCCTCTGGTTTGTTGGGCTGGCCCTTTTATATCGCCTCTAACATTTGGCTTCCAGATGTTATGTTTTCAGATCCAAGTGCAGTGTGTCATTGCTTAACAAACCTTCTCTGAGCTACAGAGACGTCCAATTACTCTTAAGGTGGAATTCTGCAAGTACAGTAAGACTGCAGTCCCTAAGAGTAGGGTATTCCCACCAGGGCAAACCATCTGTGACCTTTTACTGCAGAGCTATTGTACACAGCAAGCTCCATGTCATAGTACAACTGTCACAGACATCCCACTTTCATCCCCAAGGCAGCAGTTACATTTGAAAACCACTTTATTTGAAATTTAAGCTCTGTTTGAAGTTGCCATTTTCCATCATTTGTAACATGCAATCAAATGTGATCCTCTGTGTGTGTGACCATCCTCTTTTTCCTAAACATGTGTCATGATTCTGCCAGTACCTGGAAAGAAGGGAATTGGGCAAGGTGAGGGAATTCACTGCTCCTGTTGAAAAAACTCCTTTAGAAATTTTGGGTTGGTTTGGTTGGAAGGAAGGTGGAACCCAAATGACTGAGACTCTGTCTTGGCATGGAAACAGCCCACCCTGAGAAGTAGGGCATTGGCTTCCTCCAAGCAGAACTGACTTTGCTATGACTGTGTGTGAGCTCTGTGAAACTGTGGGCTCAGCAGATGTTTTAATTTGAGGATAAAGCACATAGACATGGTACAATGAAAAAAGCTTTATGCATGGCCAGAGCCTACTGAAATTCTTGAAACTACCTTGATTTTATTGTGGGCTAGGAACACAATGCTGCTGCTGAGGAACTGCTGCGTTGCAAATTCAAAACCTGACTTGCCACTTGGAAAGTGTTTATATGCAATATCCTTAGGCAATTTCTTTATCAGGAACCCACTCCTTTCAGGAAAGTCTGGAATGGTGTGCTTTACTTAACTGTGTACTTCACCCATAGAAAACTCTTGGACTTGAGCATATTTTAATAAGTAAGAAAGTCCAAAATCAATCTAAAATAATCTACATATGCCTATGTTGCCTCTGCTGTGGTACTAATAAAATGTGTGACCCTTGGAACAGCTCCATATTCAGATTCCTTCTCTTTTAGTGAAATCCAGAGACTGTTTCTTGCTGCAAGCTTCTTCTCAAATCTTTTTACTGCCTCTCTTCCACATTTGGACCATGCACAGAAAAAAGGAAAAGGAAAAGAAGAAAAAAAATAAGTTTATGAGCTTTTATTCTGTTGCTGGTATTGATAGAAAGACCTGTGATGGTAAATGGACTCGTTCCTCTCTAGGGATCTCCAAACCCATCCTGCCTGGTCACTTTTTTTGCAGGAGCATAAGCATCCGAGGAGGCAGGTGCATTTACAAACAAACCTCAGATCTCAAAACTGCCTCCAGCCTCATCAGCCAGATGCTTTTGTGCCTTTAGCTAATAGCTTTTCTTGTAGCAGAGCTTTGTTCAACAAAACTGTAGGTGATGGTTGGCTCTTTTCCAGAACAGTGAAGCAACATCTCATTGCCTGTGCTCACAGCCAGGGCAGATCCTCGTGCAGCAAGCAGGTGAGAGCTGCTGGTGTGGCCCCCTGCCTCAACTCCAGCTGCAGCAGCCCCAGACACCTGGGGAAGGGGACTATGGAGACTGCAGAGAAGAGCCCTTTCCTTGGAGCTGCCCTCCTCTAGATCCTAGGTAATAGTGAGGGACACAGGTACCCAATGTCTAAAGAGAGTGGAAATTGAAGATTAAAAACCCCTGTAGTTATCTGATGAGCACCAGAGTGCATGAGCTGCACAATCTCACACAAGTTTTTCAGCCAACTCTATTGTGTATTTTTGTCCCTCTTACTTCCTTAAGTGCACAGTCACATCAGGGAGTACTGCACACTGCTGTATATGCCTAACAGGCATTCTGGAAGAAGTTATAGCAGGAAGAAGCACATTATCATATAGATATGATCTTCACCTCACATAACCCTTTATAACCAACATTCCTTGTAACAAGGTTCTTACATAACCCACAATATTGCGGGCAAGGAGAAGGTGGAAGGAAGGCTCTGTGGAGAGTGGGCAGTCTTTTGCCTACTTTTGATGTGTGTGAGGCTTTGAGGTGTCTGTTTTCACTTCTTACATACAGTCTACCCTTCTGATCCCAGTGAGTGGATAGAGTGGCACTTCCATGCTGCACTGTGTTCAAGAGATGTCTTGGCTGTTATGCAGGGAAGATAGTGAACACTGCAGATGTGGAACAACAAATCCCTGTAGCAGTTGTGGCAGTTTAGACATGACCTGATCAGCATTATTCTGTTCTGGCCACTAAATCAAGCACAAAAGTTCAAAAGTCAGTGGCTAGAAGAACTGCAAACTAATCTGCAGCTTGGTGTCTTTGGTTGGCTTCTGCTACAGTTTGCACTGCAAGAAAACCCTGATTTTTAAAAATCAGTCCCCCACTGAAATTACCTAGCCTTTAATTTGACTTCAAAAAACATCAGCAGCATCCCTTGCATATCTAATCTTTGGAAAAGCAGGAAGTGTCAATGAAGTAGTGAATACGAGGTGCTAAGATCAATCTTTCATTATCAATTCCTTGCTGTGGAATCTATTTTGTATGGTAATTTTTTTCCTCATCAGCTCTTAGAAACGTTGCATTTAATCCATACAAAAAAATTCTGTCCTGCCCAATGGTGACAGACAAAAGTGATTATTCTTGATACTTGCCTCCCTGGCCTAACTTTGGAGTTAGCTCAACTTTAGTACAGTTTGGAGTAAAGAGGAATGTTCTTTCCACTTGGATTATTGTGTGTTTCTCTCCTGCTGAAGGTACTGGATGCATTACTTAGTGATGCAGGTGTTATTAGTGTTTTGGAGCCACCAGAAGAAATTCTGCAGTATTCTCTTGCCATGTCATAATACAGGCATGAAATGCAGAAAGAATTTTGGTGCTTTGAACTAACATCACAGATGCAAAAGTATTATTGAATGAATAACAGTAACTAGCCCAAGCTCTATACTAAAATAGGAGAAAGAATGGTAAAGCTTTATTTATTTTTTGGCAAATACAAAGATGCTAGAGCTGCAGTGAGAAAAGTGAAGGTTCAGACTTGGTCAGTGACAGGTACAACTAGATCTGTGTCTACAAAACTGAGCTGCATGAAGGTAGTGTCCTGTGGTTTTATTGGAGTATCTGTGCTGCTTAAGTTCCTGTGTCTGCGAAGGCCTGGCTCATGGGCAGCCGGTTCTTGCCTTACTTTGAGGGCAGAGGGAGCATGTGAGGGTGTTATCTCACAGCACTTCACCACTTTGATGCATAGGAGTGATTCCATCTCATATTACTCAGGACTATGCCCAGGAGTGAAGCTCTGCATTTTGGGCTGGTGAAGAAGGCTGAGTGTGTATATACTGAGCCCTGAAATGCACAAAACAGGTATGGCAGAAGCAATACCAGTAGCAGCAGCAATATATGTCTGCTTGCAAGCTAATGAACTGCATTGTGGCATTTCACTGTGAGAAGAAAGTGTTTTTCATGACAGCTCATAGCATCACTCAGGTCACACACTGTGAACATATTTTCCATATTTTATTGCACACTGTCTCAGTGTGATGCTGGCAGTTCTGAGAAAGCACAGTGGCTTGGATGAGTCAGGGAGGCTGCATGATCTGGGAGCTGTAAATTGAATTCAATTACAGATTACTTTTCCTGTCATCTTTGCAGCATGGCTTTTATATATATATATATATATGTTCAAAAACATAATACAGGCACCCCAAATGCTCAAACTTTTCAATACAGGAAATATATATATGTATGTGTATAGGTATGTATGTGTATATATATATGTTTCCTGCATTTAAAAGTTTGAGGATTTGGGGTGCTTTTATTATGTCTTTTAAATGAGATTACAGAGACTTTGGCATTGTGGAGGACAAAGCTGCTGAAAGACTGCTTCATAAGGGGTAAAGACACATCCTAATCAACTTTTTAGCTCAGAGATACTATCTTCTTTCAGAATAATGTATATGGTGAAGGCTGAAGTTTATTTGTCAAGTTTTCCTGCTATTAATGGTATTTTGTGTAGCTCCATTCACTTGATGCTCTCAAAGTATTTTGATTAAGCCTTTTGAACCACCTTTTTGAAAAACAGAAAAGGTTAAAACCATTTCCACAGTGTGTTCAGTGATCTGCTCAATGTCCACCAGTATCTCAGGGCTAGAAAGAGATTTTAGATTTTAGCACTAGGCTGGAGTTTAAAATCCTACTCCAGTCCTGGGAAAGCACACATTTCCCCAAATTTTCTTCCTGCTATTCCCCTACATAAATTCAGCTTCTACTTTGTGTAGCTGTTTTCATAAAAAAGCTACTACTTAAGATACTGTGATACTGGAGGATATCGCAGAGCTGTTTTCCCCTGGAAATAGCTGTAGAAAATTCTGACGTGATACCACCTGGAATATTGTTGTGGAGAAAAAAAGTGCTCGCTGCAGTGCTATTTTTCCAAGTTAACATAAGCCTTTGAATTGCTTTTGTAATAGCTTCCTTCCTGCATGTGCAGTATTAAATTATGGATTAAGTAATAGAAGCAAAGAGGAAAAGCAAAACCTAAGTCACAAAGTCTTTGAGGAAACAGTAAGAAAGCTGCACTGAAACATTACTGAAAAAACAACTGAAACAAATTTTCTCTGTTTGGGAAACGATCTAGATGCCACAATAACAATCTAGATGCCACAAAACCTCAATTTTCAGGTAATCATCAAACAACTGCTTCACAGATTAATCATCATTGCTAGATCAGATAACCCCCAAAAACTACTCAAAAGCAGCAGACCAACCTTTATGACAAACCTTCCCCATCTCACATAAAGCTTTGAGTAGGGAAAAGTTGCATACTGGAAAAGAGCTGAGTTATGCAAGGGGAGGCATTCTTACCAACAGCAGGGTTTGTACAAACATCCTAGAATGGTTACCCAGAATATTCTGGTGTTAAATAACCCAAGAACAATTGCCATCATTACAGACTTCCACAGATCTCTCCAAATAATTTCAAATAGATTTACTAAGGGATATTTAACCACTTCTGATACAAATATGTTTGTTTCAGTTCAAACATGGACATGAGGAACTTGGTAAATTGACTATTACCTACATCTTGTAAGAAGTCATGTGCATTTTATGAACAGAAATTGTTGTTGTTCAGACCCACTAAAATTGAACAACCTCTTCTATGGCTTAATCCTAATCAAATTCAAGCTTTTGTCAGAGCAGAGGTATAACTGCTCCTCCCCAGCCTGCTCCACATACTGTAAAAGCTGCCCTGTCATAGTAACTCTCACCATTTGTGTTAAAAAATTCAATCCCTGAAGTTGTGATTACAGTGACCTTTCCAGGATCCTCTCAATAAGGAACAGGCAAGTAGAGAAGTGTTTGCCATTACAGTTTCACATGTCAGGACAGGGCATGGTACTTTCCCCATCACGTGTTACTGCTAAAAGAGAGGTGTTTTTTGCTAGTACTTTTTTCTAACAAACTGCTCTTATTGCTGTAGTTGCTGTTACCACTGTATCTTTTAGCATACAAGCTTGAAATCCATACCAAATCTTTAGTTCCAGTCCTGTATTAAGCCTAGACATTCAGGGTACAGTGTCTGAAGGTGAAGCTGCCAAAAGAAATTTAAAAAACCTTGAGGATACAGGAAATTCAGGGAGCATTGATTCAGGAGAGAGCCAGATGCTTCAGGCTGAGTCAGTGCTGAACCTCCTCACAGATTTGCAGGCAGCATTTTGCCACAACGTTTTTATAAGTCAAGCTGAGTAACTTAATCCCCTTTTCATCACTCATTCTTTTTGCATATGCAAGTGTGTGGGTGGGTTTTAATATAAAAATTTATATTAAATAATAATATAATAGTTATATTTAGTCTTCTAGCTAAATTCAAACTTGGCTATCTCTGTGCTTTGTTGGTTCCCACCTGATACAGCTGGAGAACTTTCCTGGAAGAGCAGTCATCACCAGATGAGCAGAGAGAGAAATGTTCTAAAACTCCATGACTCCTCCAGAAAGAGACTTTTTCTCCAGTGGTGTCATTAGACATTTGAGTCCAATTGCTACTAAACTTAATACATAAGGAATTTTGTATATGATAAATTGCCCTTTCAGTCTTTCAAGTTAAGTTTGGCCTCAAAACATGTAGCTTCAGCTGATTCTTGAAGCATTGAGAAAGTCTGTTGAGATAAAATGGGTAGGAAAAATGTTGCATTTGAAAGTAGAAGTTACAAAAAGCAATCAAAGTTTTATTGAGGTACTTTTTGTAATCTGAGAAGAGATACAACAGAGGCCCCACCCCTTTTTTTTTAAATTTTGAAAGTCCAACACAAAGCTTGTTTCCACATAAGGTTCGGTTACTTTTATTTGAGTTTAATGCATGGGACACCTTTTAGAAACAGCCACAGCAGACAGACGTAGCATTTTCAAAATCCATGGACTGCTGACCTGGGGCTTAATATGGGCTATGTTTTCCAGAGGTGTGACTGTAGGTGTCTGACTGAGCAGTGTTAAGAGATCAGTCAGCTGTGATGCTTGTCGTGGAACCCATCTGCTGTGGATGGGGAGTGGGTTTCACTTTCAGATAGTTTTGGTATCATTGGAAAGCTCTCACATGGCTTTCTCCAGTATAGTCTGTGACCAACAGTTCATAGCATCACTGTGAAATGCTGGAGGGGGAAAATCTGAACTAATCACTCATAATAACTCTGCACAAACCCATGGGATAAGTCTGAGGTCGGGGCTGAACTGATCTTTTATGTGAGAATGGCAGCAGCTGTAATTCACTTGCTGGTCATGGGAATGGCCTGAACCAAAGCCAGTTTTTTTCTGAGCTAGATAACGGGGAAAAGAGTTGACAATGTGACTTAGAAGTATCTCAGTTTTATATGCAAAGCACCCTATCTCTCCATGACCTTTCAGGCCCATGCAAAGTGAATGCTGAGTAGGAACATTCAGAGCTCGTGGTGTTTTATTCCAGTTTTGTGCTTTTTTTGTGTAGGCTTCTTTGTGTCAAAATAAAATCTTAAGAGTTCATAATGATTTTGCTTTAACAGTCACTAAAGTCAGGTGCTGTCTGGCAGCCCATGTTATGGGAAATGAAGTCAGATGCTTGCTTGGTCCCTTTTGGCCATGTGCTTTGTGAATATGGAAAGCTGGAGTGACGCTGAAACCCAGCTCCCAGCGCTGGTGCGCTCCATCCATTTTGCATTCTAGTCATGAGAATGATTTCTCTTTACTGTTTTACTTTTGAGATGCTGCAGATGGTATGGGGAAGAAGTAGGGAGAGAGGAAGAGAAGATCTGGGGAAGGGGCTTCTGCATCCTGCCACTATAATTCACTGTGATCTGACCTTCTGGATTTTCAGCCCTGCTCAGCCATCCATCACTCCTCATGTGACTGTCACCTCATATTATTGTAATTAGCAACTGCTGGCCCCGGAGATTTGACAGTGGAAGAAAAAAAGTCCCAGAAGCTCTCTGCTAATTTAAAATTAACCCTGTCATTACAGGACAGATTGTCCTGCTCCAGAAGTAGCTCCTTGGCATTTCCACTGAGATAATAGCATGGTCCTGTGGTGGTATCTGCTTCCTTGAATCACCCTGCCTTGTTGTCCGTGTGTCCTCCCAGCTCCCAGGCTGTTTCACCCTCCTTCCTCCCTACCTGCCACCCCTCCTTGCTGCCTGTGAGAACTGGAGCTGCTAATGAGGTTGCTCAAGCTGGCAGTCCCAGAGTCCGTGGGTGGATGATAAATTTGGCTTTCTGTGGTTGTGCCAATTGAGGGCTGTCTGCTCAGCCTCAGAAAAGACCCTGATGTTCTGTCTCTGTTCTTCCCCTCCTTCTGGGACTCATTCCCCTGTGCCAGCACTGCAGAATAGAGAGCCACCGAGGTCCCTGTGCATTTGTGTGGCCATTGGTTCGTGCTGCTGTCTAAGACTCCCTGTCTTTGTTGCTGTGGGTGTCTCAGGCAGGTGGAAGAAAGCTAGGTCAGATCTGCCTTCCCGTGTTTCAAGTTCCTCACCTTTGGTTACAAACTTTCTCCAAGTGTGATTGGCAGCTGCTGTTGACAAGTCCCTCTTTAGGTGGCATTTAGAGGTCTATGCTTCATTGTCTTTTAAGCAGGGGGTGGCTGGAGGTCATTCTTCTTGTTACTTTGTTCAGCTAATCAGGTGCAACTCCTGCTCCTCTGCTGGACAGTGACAGCTCACTGGAAGGTTGCCTTCCCCTGGGAAATATCTGAGGTTGCAGACAAAAAACTGAGATATGGAGAGTGTGACAATATCTGACACCCAGTCTCTGTGGTGATTCTGTCTGTTCAAACAGACAGAACACACTCAGGTAGTGAAGGTGCTGGTAGACCTGCAGTTCAGCTGGGTGATGAACTATTTCAGTGAGTGTGACAGGCAGGTTTGACACGGCCCTGGCTCAGATACTGTTCTGATAGAGCTTGCATGTAACCAAAAATGTATTTGCTTAACCCATTCTGCACCTTTATGTCAAGGCACAGCTTTTTTACTCTGACATTCACAAAAGGTCCCCCTAGTCCTTAAGGATAAGGTGGTACCCTTTTTTTTTTTGCAGTAATTCTGCACTGCCATAATCAGTTCTGATCCATGATGTACTTTTCTCCATCCCCTTGTTCTTGCAAGCAGTTACAAAGACCACTATTGCTACTCTTAATTGTCTGCTCTTAATTTAACCTCTCTGGGAGGCTGGGCCAGAAGAGCTCCTGCTCATCACCATGAGAAGCATAAGTGAGAGCCCCTGAAACATGATTTTGCTATCTAGTCTTTACATGCTTGAGCCATGAAGTTTCTGAGCCTGCTCTCAGCCTTCAAACATATTTGCCTTTGCACCACAGAGTTTACTGAGTTTTATGCCAACCCCCATGGCAGGCCACGTTTGTATGAGCACTCTTGTATTTTGTTGGTGTGCCTGACATGGCAAGAGATACCAGCAGTAACTGTGCTCACAGAGAAGCAGGAAAGTGCTTACACAGCTGTTACTGCCTTAAGTTTTTCTAAAGGCATCAAATTCCCATGGTTTGTCAACTACATCTGCAGAGCAATGCATACTTTTCTTTCTGCTATGTTCTAGGTTATTTTATTGCATTGAGAGCTCAGAAAACTTTATTAGGGCAGCATGCTCCCTGTGTCTCTTCTCAGCTTTAATACATTTACAACCACTGCTCATCATGAGAGAAGTTTGTGTGGAAGAGTAACATTGAGAGTGCATAACCTTGGTGTTATTCAGTGGTTTATACACATAAATGGAGGGAAAATACTTGCCAGTAAATGGAAAGATAGACATGCAAAGAACAGAAAAGAATCAGCAGAACTCTAAAAAATCTCTGGAAGCAAAGTTGTATACTTGGGTTATGCATAAGGTGAGGCATGACGGGCACTAGGGAATACTCTGTGTATATTGTATCTCATGACTGCCTGCAAGGGAATATGACAAGATTAAGAGAAATTTCTGGCTATTATTTAAATGCCCAGCTGAATTTTATGTCCACATAATGCAATGAGAAGTGTCAGCGCTCATTGGTTTAGGAGCTCAGGATTTAAGCTAACTGGAGATGCCTGTGGGTAAGTCTTGCACTCTGGGATTGAGCTGCTTCTGTAGCCATACCCAGTGACTCTTTCTGGTGAAGCATAAAAAATGGAAGAGTTTGTCTTCAGCAGAGATCAAATACTTGATTCTGGCCAGGAAATAAAGGCCAGAAGTTGTCATTCTGCTAAGCATGGGGGGCAACACCACACCATCCTTATGTTGCAATGGGCACAGCGTAGTTTGGGTTGGAAGACACCTCTGGAGGTTTCTGGATCAACCTCTTGTTCAAATCAGGATTGGCTGAAGATCTGACCAGATTGCTCGTAGCTTTAGCCAGTCTTGAATATCTCCAAGGATGGAGAATGCACAGCCTGTCATTTTTCCACCTGCAAACAGAAAGCATGAGTTATACAATTGTAATGTAATATCTTTGTGACCAGAGGAACTTGGTAACAGAATCAAAGCTGCTGTTACTCTGCTACTTGAGCACTCCTTGTTCAGTAGCTCTCTTTATCACTGCACCTTTCAAAGCATGATATTGAAAAGGGCATAATTTTCACTTTAGGAGGTATGTCCTGCCTCTGTGCCATTAGAATGCTTAGCAACAGGGATGCAGATGCATGCCACACATGCAACGAAAGTTAGACTGTTTCCCAGCCTGCATTAGACAAATTTCCCAGCTCTCACCTCATTATTTTCATGATGAATCCAAAACCCAAAAAGGCAATTAAAAGGAGTACACCAGTGTTCTTTTATGTCAGTAATGGGTTAGACTAATTGCCTCTGAAACTATCAGTGTCCCTAGCCCAGTAGTGCTGCAGCTCTCCAGATGGCAACCTTGCACCTAGTAAAGGAACTGTGTTAATTGCCCCAAACCCCTTTTTCTATCATCCTTTCAACAATATTATTGTGTATTTAAACCTGAGCTTCAGAATATCAAGAGTTCAGTGGTATTTGCTGGTTTAGTAAATCCTGGAATCCTGGGTTAATAAATTGTGACACGCTGGCTTTAGTCACAGCTCAAGATAGCTCTGCCACTCTACTGTTCTGAATCCTTGAACAAATTACTTTGTCTCTTCATACTCCTGTTTGGTCTTCTGCTTATTTTTGGTATTTCTGGCCTGATGCTGTAAACTCAGTTGTTAAGTTACTATCTCATTATGGATTTGACAATTATTTTCTTTCAACCTGAGGCAAATACCAGTGTTCTCCAGCTATTAACCATTGTAGCTTGCTTCTTGCTCTCTGTCTTTTCACAGGCAAAATCACAGTCATACACTCTTGTGGAAGAAGATGGGGAAAAAACTACCAACTATTCAGCAGAAAGCAAAAAAACATTTCTTACCCAGTGATTATAATAACTGCTATGGGCCCGTCTCTCTCGATATATAATTTCCTGACATGAAATGAAATTGACATTTACATCGCTTTTATTTCTTCCAAGAGCACGGTGTGATATTTTTTCCCATTTAAAGTGCTGTTGTACTCTGAAAATTGTTTTTAATATTGGCACTATGGGGCTTCTCTATTTATTCTGTCAGGTTTACTCAGAGCAAAACCGTGGTTTGACAGCAAGGAACTCTCTGGCTTTTGTGATCTTTGGGTTGTGGTGGAAAAGACCTTTCCTAATTCATAACACTGCAGACCCAGATGTCAGAATCTTCTTGAACTGTGCAGAAGTGATGGAGAGTGATGAAGGAGAGCGTGACACACAGTGCTGAATAGACTGTGCAGGAAAAGCAGAGACAGCAGGCTTCTCTCCCTTGTCCCTCTCTTGCTGTTACAGAGGGTCTATGACGTTGTAACAGGCTTTGCCGTGACTTGAATATGAAAAGAATTTCTCCCAGACTGTAGTACAATCAGCACTTTTGCTGCATTGGCTTCATTGCTTTGCTTCAGTACTCCAGTGAGCTGACTGGCAAAATCCCAAGCTGCATGCTAAAATCCCTGCAGCGCTGCAGGCAAAAGAGTGCCCAAGCTGCAGAAATAATGAAATAATGTACCTCGTAAGTGCCCTTCACTTAGTCAGAAGATTCCCTGAAGAACAGCAAAATCCTGAGAGGATGTTGCCAAAATTCCTTCTTCGCTGTCATCCACTGCAGAGGTAATCATTTGCATACAGATACTGCTCAACGAATTCCCTGATACAGCCTCTGCCCTCCACACCAGAGAACTGCTGGCTGCTTTCCTACACAATACACAGATCCAGATTCCTGTAAACATGAGGCCATGATGATGGATCCTTTATCTTTTCACCAAGATGAAACCCAATCAGAAAAAAAGCAATTTCACTGTAATTTCATATACATCACTGACAGCTTATCCTATCCTTTACTGTCTTTTGTTTGCAGTCTAAATATGAGGCTCTTGAGTAAGGATTATTAGGTGTTCACAGTGCTGAACACAAGGAGATCCTGATCTTCCTTCATCAATCACTTTCACAATCACATCAGCATTTATTTGTTTACAGTGTTTGTTCTTTCAGTAAGAAGGTCTGCTGGGACCTCAGTGGTAATAAGGAGAGTGCTGCTTTTTTCAGCCATGCCTCCATTTAAGAATATAAATGGCATAGGGCTCTGTGGCACCCAAAATGACTTTTTTCCACAGAAACCAGTGATTATTTTTTGAGTTGGCTTTTTCCTTTTATGCCTAATTGATACTTTTTTAGACTGCATATTTAATAGCTTTCTGGCACTTTCCATATAAGAATCTTGAGGTACAGAAATACTGTATCTGTTTTACAGACACGGGAATCTAAAGAAAAGCACGGTGAGGTTTACCTGTGATCAAAGTCATGCACTGAGTTTATAGCAAAACTGGCATTTTTAAAAACCTCAGCAGTTCACCACCATTTCTTTCCCATTCTCCGTGCCTTCTCTCCCTCCTGTCTTCCTTTTCTGCTACCATTTTTCTAGAGTCTTGTCCTCTCTTTCAGCAGGTCATATCCCTGAAAGTAGGGTTTGTTTTCCATATTTCTGAATCTGGATCTGATACCCAAAAATTTAATATGCCATGCAGATTCACTCAGTGCCAGTCCTGCTTCTCTTTCACATGGTAACACCTAGGACATTCCATAGCAAACTCTCAACTATTTCAGGGGGCTTGGACACTGCCAGTAATTCTCTTTTCTCCTGTTTTTGTTTGTTTGGTAGGTTTTGTTTGTTTGGTAGGTTTTGTTTGTTTGTTTGTTTGGTGTTGGTGTTTTGTTTTCTGTGGCCCATTATAGTGCTGGCTTTCAACTTTGTTGTGGGCAATGAGTATTTTGCTTTATAAACAGGTCATTCTGAAATGTTGTGGAGACATTGTGTACAGACTCCAGAACAGTTTTCCCTGGGACTTTCTGGACTCATTATCTTTTGTGTGACTACGTGCAGTTAGTATGTGGGGATGCAGCCCATCTTTTCCCAGCCTCTATTTCAAACAGGGTTCCAAATACAAATTTTCTTTCAGTATTCTCACACCGAAAAATCCCCAGATTCTTCCTGGATGAAATCTTTGGTGTTTGCCCTGCAGTGCACCCCCAAAAAAGGACAATAATCTGTGTATACAACAGTTGGTTAAAGGGACATGTTTATGGTTTGAGTGAGGTTTCCTGGTTGGTATTTTTAACTCTTTACTTAAAAAAAAAAAAAAAAAACAAAAAACCAAAAAACAAAACATAAATTCTGCATGTGGTTATTTTAAAAAAATTTGGGCAATGTACTCTGTGAAGTAAGAATAGCCAATTCAAAATTCTGACTTTTATTGATGTGGGCACTTTTTTGTGTTTTAGACACTGTGTAAATGTCTTTCTGGATAGATTTGTTATCCTGTTTTTAATACCTTGAACAAGGGGGAGCTGCTAAGGAGGAGGGGAGGATCTTCACCAATGTGAGGACATCAAGGGAGCTGCCTGCCAATTTCAGTAAGAGAAGAACAATTTATTTTTTTGCTTTTCATTCCTATTTCCTAGTGCTCCTACTCCCTTACATTCACTCTTGGATAGAGGTAAGAGTTCAGTCTCCAAACTGAATTAATTCCTGCTCCCTTCACTGAGGCTGTCGGCAGAGCAAGGTTAAGTGTCACAACGATGTTTTTGTGTTGTGAATAGCTGTTCTATCTGCACTTGCCTGATATAAGCAGGCTTGTAGCCCCTTTCTCCTTTATCCTGCTCAATGCAACATACACACTGCAGATCACTAAAGCTGCGATTAATTTGCCTTACAAATCTTCCCTAAAATGATTTGTCTCTCCCTTGTCTCTCTCCTAAAAGAACCACAAGATCTCTGAAGCCTGTTTTTTGTCTGAGTGTGCTCAGAGGAAAAAAATCTTGGTTTTAAAGACCTATTTTTCTTACTTGCTTGACATCTGCCACCAGTTATCTGTATGAACAAGGCATGGCAAAACAGCAATAAGAAAGAGTAACCCCATACTGGTAAGAGGGCTACTGGTCGATCTGCCTTTACAGCATGTTCCAACTAGCTCTACCCAAGAAAACCATCAGTGACTGGAGTGAAAACATGGCTGGGAGAGTCTCAAGGGATTTTGCCAATTACCAAGTGGATCAGCAGCCTCATGGTACTGGTGGAAATGAGAGTTTTCAGGTGGGACAAGAAATTAACTCCCTACTGAGCTATTTTCCACAAGAGTAGAGACTGTCACAGTGTCTGTGCCACTCCTTCCTAGATGCTGGTTACATTCTGTCTTACTCAGAATTTCCCAAGCACTCTTTATTTGTAGAAGCAATCCTCTCCTCTTTCTGCTCTTGATTCCTAGTATATAAATAGTACTCTACTGGGGGGATATTTACCCTCCATGTGGAGCAGAGAGTATGCTGGAAATAGCAAATGTCAGCCATGTTGTTTGATGGAATGATGAAACTTGCTCCTGTTGCTTAAAAATGACATCATTCCTATGTACGGAACTACAGCCTAATGGTGGGGAATTAATCTGATGAGAGGAACTTCTCATCATCTTGGAAATCCTTGTATGGTTGACAAAACAACATCTAAAGCTGGCCTCTTGTTCCCCCTTAAAGTTTCAAGTGCACTTCAGCTTTTGAAGCTAACCCATTCTGTTGGAGGACTGCCCAGTCTTACTTTGGCTTGTCTCTTTCTCTGGATTCCTGCCACATAAGAGATGTTAGCTACTTTGGTTGTGTTTTAGAAACATGGAAAATGTGGCTCATGTAAGCTTATGATAATGGATTGCTGGATTTTCAGGCTGTTGTTATGTTTTGTATTCTGCATTTCATGATCAAGAATTTCCCTTGTGTAAACCTCACCCCTGTTGCTTGTTTGCAAAGAGAATTCTTTTGGAGAGGGGACAAGATTTGCCAAGAATAGGAAAGGAAAGTGGTTTGCCATGAAAGGTGTGACACATTCTGTACCTCACCACCTTTGCAGCAGAATCCTGTTTTGCTGCTCTCTGATATCCTCTTTTGCTGTGCTTTTGACTGATGTTTACTAGTGCTTAATCACCAGTCTGCACTGCCTGAACCATCTCATGGCTTGCTGAGGTTCACTGACCATCACATTGCAGTCCACAGCCACCTTGGTTTTGTGACATCAGAGAGGAGAAAGGTGGCAAAAGCACTTCTTACTGGAGCTTCCAAACAGACAGCCACCACAACTCTTATCTCATTGTAGGAAAAATATATGCTCATGAGGTAACAGGTATGAAAAAGGTTATTCATTTAGTAAAATAACATATGTATTTCCATATCCCATCCGTATTTAGATTTATATTTATGTATCCCTTCAAAATTAGAGACTGTCAGGGATTATGTGCAGTGTGGATATTAAAGTGCATTGTTTTATTGTGAGGCCCTTGGGCATTTGGCAAGTTTCTGTTCATATCTCAAGCATGGGCTCTCCCCCCCCCCCGCCCTCCAGTGCTTACCTGCCTAAGTGTGGTTGTGCTAAGGTAATGTATGGTTTCACAGTTTCATTTCTCCTTTCTTCAGTGTGACCTCCTGCCAAAGGTATCTTGCAATATCTTGGCATCAGTCTGGCTGCAGGGATAGAGGGCTTTCTTAAGAGCTGCAGAGCTGACTTGTGAGACAGTTCATTTTTTGTTTGGTCTTTGCTTCATTCAAATGCTTTGGCCATTTCTCGTTAGTTGAGCAATGTCAAACTTCTCAAGTGAACACTAAGAGATGAACACAGACAAGAGTGGTGAAGTACGTGCACAGCTCCTGTCCCATGCTGGGGCCCTAATTGCTCTAAAGAATTACACACTTTGTCAAGTCCTGTTTGAAAGTCCTCTCTTGATTCAGCCTATTTTCCACCAGGGGGAAGTGAAGGTGAACTGCTTAATTTGCATAGCTCTTGGAGGCAAAAATTTTCAGAAAAATTAAGGCCTTGACATGATGTTTTTTATATGCATGTGGATGCCTTGTCAGCCCATGATTGTCCTACAGAGACAGCATTTCCCTGAATGGCCAGATTATGCCCATGTGCAGAGAGTGTATGAAGTGCTTTTGGTTTCTGATAAGATGAAATGCCCTTAAAATAAACCCCATCCCCACAGAAATCAAGAGCAAAGTTCTCAGTGGCATCTGAGGGTGCAAAATATTACAAAACCCAACTTTTAGAAATGACTGAAGTCTGGACAGGCTAGCTTTTTCTGAGGTGCTTGTAACCTGCTGTGCATAAGAATCTCATTCCTTAGCCTTGTGTGCTGTGAAAACACCTTTTGTTTTAGAGACAGGCTTCCCATGGTGATCAGGTCAAGAACTGAACATTTGATAAGAGAATTTACAGCTCTATGGGATGAGGCCATAATGCTCTTCTTTGGGTAGTGTAGGATCTCACAGAAAAATCCTGAAGCATCTGTCTGAAAAGATTAGGGAGAATCCCAATTCCAGGTCTGGGATTCAACTACCCTGATGGTTTCCATGGTTTATATTCCAAGCCTAAACTGGGATGCAGACAAAGGCATACGGTCTTTCTGCCTCTATAGAAGATCTGAAACTGCAGGCTGACATTTCCCTGACCTCAGAGTTGTTCCTGCTGCTGTGTTTTGTGGCATCAGCCCATTTCAGCAGCACCATTAGGTCAAAGGATACCCAGAGGCCTCCTTGTCAATCACGAGGAGTTGAGCTTTATTCCCGGACACATCATTCCTGCCCACAGCCAAGGCCTGAAATAAAGCAGGCCAAGGAGAATTGCTCAGACATGCAGGTCATGGACAGGCCAGAATTTGTGAGTCAAAGGCCAGCTTGGAGTGAGTCAACCCCAGAACCTCTGTGAGACTGACATTTGAAGATGAGGAGAAAGGAAGGCAGGCCATGAGTGCACCAGTAACACTTTTGTGTGTGCACATCTAAGCCGCTCTGTGGGTGCAAGACTTGCAGCTGGGTAAGAATTTTCCTGCCGTGCTTGGCAGACAGTGGGAGTAGCTGGACTGGCCCTGAGGGTGGGAGGAAAGGGTAAAGGCAACTTCCATCCTAAAAAGTGCCATGACAGGGACTGGACTAGATTTCATGCCCTTCCATTGATTTCTGTGCCAGGCAGCCATGATGACTGTAGCCATACTTACAGCAAGGTTTTCCTCTTTCTCCAGGAGAAAAGAGAGGCCAGAAAAGAACCACATACACAAGCTGGCTTTGGAGCTGTGCTATGGCTGCTGCTCAGCTGGGGGCCTCTGGACTGAGCTTCTCACTGCAGTGTGACCACCCAGTTCTTGATAGCTGCTGCACAGGGCTGCATGGGATTTGCTTGTGGGAATGAGGGGAAGTGGTTCACTCTGTGCCAGGCAGGGTAGAATCAACAGAAATTAGAGGAAAACCTGTGCATCAGAAGGAAGCAGGACCAAACAGTTTTGGCCTAAAGCTAAGAAAGTGTATTTCTTAGGAAATAGGTTAGCTCCAGTTAACAGGATCAAGATGAGTCATATGGACAAAAGGCAGTAATGGGACTGTTTCTACTACAAATTTCCCTGTAGCTGTTTCACAGATCAAGAGAGCTTCAGGATTCATTCCTGGGAACAATAACGTGGAGTTTTGCTCTTCCTCTTGATGGTAGCAATGTGAATCAGGAGCAAGTCTTTGGAAGTTAGTGCCCCTGACATAGTAAAACAGAGGATGCAGGCATATAAATCCATGAGCTAGGAAAGGGAAAACTTAAACATAAACTGAAATGACTGACACAAGAGGCACTAAGATCACAATTCCTTCCCACACTACTATTCAGCTGACCTTAAACTTTAGAGAGGATTACTATGTGAGGACTGCCTCTGCCCCATATCCAATTTGGCTCCTGGCTGCTCTGCACCATCAGCCAGCAGGAGAGCTGCTGTGAAATGCCAGAATCAGGGTACCCAGGAAAGCACTCTGCTCTTTTCCCAGCGCATACCAAAGAATACCTATGGCAACATGAACAGCTCTGGAGGAGCAGTCAGCAGCAGGGACTGGTGAAACCCTTTCCTTACTAATCCTGAGGACAAGCAAGGACTTGCAGGGATGTGTACTATTTAGTCTCAGCTGCTAGTTCCCATTTCTCTCAGTTCTGGAAAACTGGCTGCTGAAGCTGAGGTTATATCTAACGTCTTGGAAAAAAATTACTTCCACTTTCTATGTGATCATATTAGTTATTTCCTTTCCTACTGTTGTGCATGACAAGGCTGGCTGCACAGTGCAGCCCAGGGCAGTTCACAGAGCACCCAGGAGTGAGCCCAGTACAGCTAACCCAGCTGATTCTGCTGCCATGTGCAGCATATACCATTGCAAAGAGAGGGTTTGGGATGCTTCAAAGCTCTTTTTGATGCACACAGAAGAGGTGATATCTTCTTTTCCACCAAATATATGCTGTCCTAGCCTGTAGCTTTGCCTGATTTCCTATCAACAGCTTCAAGGAGACTTGGATGTAAGGTGCCCACTCTGCCTGCAGGAGTTGGAGATAGGACTTGGAGGACATTTGCCTCCATTTCCAGTCATCACTTCCTCCTCTAACCAGATCAGGAGATGCCTGTATTTCAGCTCCAGTTCTAATGGTTTCTCATTGACTGCATTCATTTTAGAGAGCAATCTTGTAATTTTGTCACTCATTGTGAGCTTCTGTTCCCCCTAGCGGTGGCTGGGCTCTGTGTAAGCCATAATACATAGGGATTTTGCTTTAGGTCTGAACCTATATTCAAGATCTAATTTACCCTCAGTCTTCGTTGTTCATCACAGATATTCACTAAGAGAACTAGGAGACATTTAATCCAAGCTCTGGCGTTTGGAAGTAGTCCTTGTGCAGGCCTGAACTTCCCAGGACCTCGTGTGCCAAGCACCAGTCCACCAGCAGGTGTCCCAGAAGCCCGCTGGTTTTCACCACAGTGGGCACAGGAGCTCTCCTACCTGGTCCTGCATCTTCGCAAGAGCCGTACAAATGCTCTGCCAACAAGCAGGATACAGCGCCAAACAAAAAGCACAACGTACAAAGGAAAAGTGTGTGGATTGCAGGACTGGGTGTGCTGGAGCCAGGATCTTCACCTCACCACGTGGATACACTCCTTGCGGGGGCTGAGGAGCCTGCTGTTGCCTTGGTGACTGGAGCCGGCTCTATCAGCACAGCCAGGAGAGCTTAATCCAGGATAGTCCAGAGGATTAGAGCCGAGTTTCTGCAGCAGAGCGGGAGAAGGGGTGATTGCAGGCATGACGTCGGGCAGATATCATCTTGTGTGTCATGTTTAGACAACACGGGAGTACGGGGTTGAGACGGCTGCTTATCGGTCCCCAGTGCTGCAAAGAGAGCATTATCTTTTTCATTTTCCAGAAGCCCTTCATCTTTGACAGGGACAAGAACTCCATTGGGGACTACCAGTTCTCTATTAGCAGTACCATCAACAGACAGTAGTTTCTCCAACTCTTGCAATGGAAGTGAAACCTGTGTCTAAAGGAAAGCTGTAATAATGCTGTCCTAGCTTATGACAGACGCACAGGAGCATGTGCTAGCACCATCTAGCCAGCATCCCCATCATTGCAGCACCAGCTGCTTCTTTCTCCGCCTTTTTCCATCTTTGAGCTTGATGCAAGTAGTTGAAGTCCCCTGTTTTCAACTACAACTCTTACTTACTGTCTTGTATCCTTTGTCCTCTGGCATTATTGAACATCCTCCCCCACTTCTCATCGTCTTTCAGGGAGAGACTGAGAACTTGCAGGCAACGCCATTGATTACGCCCCGGTGTGTGGGAGAGAGGATGTGATATTCTGGTGGTATCCCAAACCCAAAATCCCTCTGACAAGGTGAAGAGTATTCCTGCATTCTGCTTCCAATATGGGCCTGAAATCGTGAAAATGGCTAGAGGGTATGCACTGGAGCAGCCACTGGGAAGCTCCACCTCGACCCAAGGCGCAGCCCTAAGAGCAGGGAGTTGTGGAGTCACCTTTGCTGCCTGCTGTCTCCTGTTGTGGTAGCCCCAGGTCTGGGTCAGCTGGACCCAGCTGTCTCGTTTCAAGTCCATGTGTCCAAAGCAGCAGGGGAGGAGGCAGATGAGTAGCAATTAATTACCTGAGGCAAATAATCCCGGAGGACTGGGCAGGGCTGTGGGGCCAGACATCCCTGCACACTCCGGAGAACAGTTCCCTGTTTCATGCCATGGAGCCTGCCCTGGCAGCCCAGGCTGTCTTGGAGCTCCTCTCCTGCTCTGCTTTCCCAGGGTGTGCTCTGCCTGGGTGGTGACGTGGAGGTAGCACAGCAGTGTGTGAGCGAGGGCAGGATTTCCCTACAAGCCCTGGGTCCTCGTCCCCAGCGTGTGAAGGTCGCTGGCTCCTGGGTAAATTTCCATCGGATGCGGCACTCTCCCGTTGCGACTCAGCATTTCTGACACCCGACTGCAGCTCCTCTTTCTCATTTGATCATTTTCTTCCTAAGGGGAGCTAACAGCCGTTACTAGAGTGATTTGGCCACCTTCCAACAGTGTGTATATTACTCACACATTTCCCTGCTAGCAAAAGGGGTTTTTTTTCCACTGTCTGGTTGCAGCCTCTTCCTATCTTCATCATTAGATAGCTCAGAAGGTCAGGGCTAAAAGAGAAATCTCGAAGGCTTTTTTTACAACCCAGAGTAAGGGAGGGCCAGTGCTGGGGGAAAGGGAAGGGATGAGAAGAAATGGAGAGTGTGCCTGACTGAATTAATTCTTCACTGAGGTTGTCTCTGGTACAGCTGAAAACACGACCCTGGAAAATGTAATATTTATAGAAACGGTACTGCCCTGGTAGGGTAAATCTCAAGGTCATCTGATGATCACTGCAAAAGGACTGGCCAGATACTGCTGCTGTTGCCCTGGTATCATGAGACCATAAGACCTTTAATTCAGCACTGAAATCTGCATACAAAATGGGATCCTACTCCCTCTCCCTAACAACCATCTCTCCTGAATCTGCCTTAAGAAGGAAATGCACAGCCCAGCAGTGAGGAGGTTCAAAATGCCTGCATGGCTTTTTTTTTCCCCTTTTCTTTGAGAACATTAAGCTATTAACTCTAATTCCCCAGAGGCAGAGGTCTGCAATTCGTTTCACATATAGGGCATCTCAGGAGTTTGCCTGAAGGACCAAATGTTGGCCTGAAGCCAGTTCTTTCATTTCTGAGCCCTTTCCATTCCTTGAGGAAATTCTGCATGGACATGCTGGATAGTAAAATCCCTAGAGAGAAAAGAAGAGCAGAGGATTTGTGTTTTCACTACATATACTACATTCCTGCACAAAGACAAGTCCTGGCCTCATCGTCAGGTGGGCACAATCCTTCCACTGCTCCCAAAAGTACTAACTGTCAAAGAAATTGGTGGTAATCGGGAAAGGTGAGAGCAAGGCCATGACTGCAGCTATTTCACTCTGGTCCAAACAACTATCCAGGTCTAAAGAGTGAGGGGTCTCCACTGGAGAAAGTGGACTCAAGGAGGCACTGTCCTGAGGTAGGTACCCACTTCTGAAAGTTTAAAAGATTGTCCCCTTTCCACACACTGAAAGTGGACTAAATGTGACCTCCATACAGCCTTCCCGAATTGTCTTTCCTGAGCACAGAGCAAGGTCTTCCCTAATATTTTCTGCTTCTGAAATATTTTCTCCAGTGAAGGTTCTTGCAAGAGTCTTTAAATTTTGTGTGTGGGGTTAATAGAATAAATCAGGATAATTATTCATGTCTTCAAGTGTTTATGCAGCTGTTAACCAAAATACTTGATTGCAGTAGCAGTATTTTAACCAATGTAGCAATGCAAAGCAATAATAAAAAAAAACCCAAAAGAAAGTCAGGCTGTGAAACAGTGGTCTGCAATAGGAATAATCGTGTTGCAACTGAAACCAGGAGCATGCAAAGCATACAGCAAAGGTGAACTCTCAGAAGAGTAAAAGGCATGAAAGATACATTTTTGCTGTTTGTGACCTTGACAGATTCAGCGAGGCCACACAAATAAGTGTGCCCAGCTGTACTGGAGCGTGTCCTTCGGTGCTCAGTCAGGCGAGGCTGGAGGGCTCCTGTGAGCACCCCCTGGTCCTCAGCCCTGCAGCACCCCAGAGAACCATTCCCTTCTGGGTAACTGGCACCTGGTCTGCTTGTCTCCATGGAAGTACTACAAATATCGCCTGTCCATCAGACTGCACCGAGGTGGATTTAAGCCTGGCATGCACTGTCTCGGTCAGGAGTCAGTTCTGATGTAGAATTCATGAGTAGGTAGCTGGCCAAGAGTACACAGCTTAAGGGAAGTTATGGGAAAGCACTGGAAGACTAACAACCTGAACCTAAGTCAAGTTCAATGGCTCATTAAACTCAGGTGACAGGATTTTGTTGGTCAAGGGGAAATGGCTGAGGAAAAATGCTGTGGAAAAGCTTAACTTAATGATGCAGGTAAAGGTGAAGACTGTATGTGAACAAGCAGTGTTGTACATAAACATGTTCAAATATGAAAGGGAGATATAGGGCACAACAGTTTTAAACATTTGACCTCCAAATTCCCAGAGGAACCTCCCTGCTCTAGGAAGGAAAAATTATGTATAGATTTAAAGGTGAGTGCTACAAGGAGAGCAGTGGCTGCTTGTCTCTCTGAGGATTAAAGGCTGTGTAGGATATGAATTCCTAGTCTAGTATGGTCTGTCTTGCTAGGACTTGTCTGAAATTGAATCCACTCTGGAGAATTCATACCAGAAAGGTTGCAGCTAATACACATGACATTCTCAAGGATTAGAAAGATGATTTTTCATGGGCCATATTACTTTAGTGACACTGGCACTGCCATATCAAGGTGAATCTTATTATCCATCTGAGATGTACAGGACAATATGAAAGCACCACTGGGGTATGGAAGGTAGATGCAGATTACTTGCATGGGAAGAGATGGTTCAATGCATCAGTGGGAGAGAGGCCTGTATGTACACTGTTTGTCTTGATAAACTTTAAAATTTAGGGCAGAGTCCACAGAACTGAGCACAGTCTCCTCCTTGTGTTCAGTGTTGTCTTAGGCATGGTTTGGAGAATATGATTGGTTTTGAATTAGTGAGGGCCAGCTCAAAAAGGCAAACTATGAATGATGCATCCAAAATTAGCCTCCATTAGGAACTCTACACTGTTTCTCAACAGATGCTTTAACTTTTCTTCGAATGCTTTCAAAAGGAAAATACATTACCCTGATCTGTCAGCTACCTTGATGACTAATGCAATGCTGAGGCATCAGGTGTCTTCAGATGGCCTCACAGAGGTATCTGGTAAACAGGAAAGACAAAGCTGTAGTTCAAACATTGTGGAGGTCTTTGTCTGCTTTTTTTTCCTCTTATTTTTTAAGGCTCCTTGTTGAAGAACTGTAGTGTTATCATTATTATGCTTATGCCCCAGCACGTTATGGAGGCATGAGTAAAATTCTCTTCTTAGGTCTTGTTCTTTGGCTGTAGCACCAACCCCTCAGTCATTTTCTCCTGCTGGATGTAGGATCAATAATAAGTATATACATTTTTAACACTAGAACAACTGTGCCCAACAGTGCCAAAGAGGCCCTACAGAGAGTGCACAGGTTAGGTTAGGAGCCTGTCAGGTGAGAGGAACATAATCTATTCATTCACACCCTCTAACACTGTTTTGTGCCTTTTAAATTATGAAAAAGTCACAAGAGTCTCCGCCTCCTTGCACATTTTTGAAAGAACTCCAAGCAGAATGACCTCCTTCTCTGTTCCCTTGGTGTGAGGACACCCTTCTGCCTACAGTGAAAGGAAGAACATACTGGCATCTGCTAGTCCAGGGGACATGTTTCAGCAGTGGAAGCTTACAGGTTTTGCTTGGTATTTTCCCTCTTCCTAAAGCACATGTTAACGATTTTGACCTTTCTGGTAATTTGATTCCAAAAACAGTGTTGCAGCAGCTGAGCCCTAAGATGCCATTTGGAAGATTATTATCACTCTGAAATCAAAGCAAACAGCTGCTTGTTCAAGCCTGTGTGGAGATCCCCTCATCCACTCATGGGGATCCTCCTCTCTCATCTCAGAGTCCTCAGCCCTGGGCCTGCTGTCAAGAAGTTCCAGTCTGTTTGGCCAGTGTAAAGGATAAATATGCTGCCAATTCTTTGCGTTTGTGTGGTACAAAAGGAGCTGTAGGAGAGCCAAGCTGGTTGAAGATACCAAAGGCATCCTTGTACACAGGTACCTAAGATAGAGGGGGCAGGGTCTGTCAAAACTTTTGTTCATGCAATTAGTTAAAAGGACACATAGGCTATTTGCAGATAGATCAGAAAATGTTTTCCTCTTGCCTTAAGCAGAAGCTGGCCCATGCAAAAGTTCTCCTTCCAGATCTGCATTTCCTTGGCTCCTCCCACAGTGTGAATAATCCCTAACATTTCCATGACTCAGTGGATTTGCTATGGAAATCATGGCAATATTTTCAGAGTCATAGTCTAATACCTGAGCCCCGACAGGATTCGTGCCTCCACATCTCTGGTATTTTGCATAGTTATGTAACACCTCTTACTCATGGCACTGAAATCAGGAGTGTGTCCGAGTAGTGAGGAACAAGTGAAATTTGGAGTAAAATCCAAACCTGCCTTTTGCTCACTCTTGACAACCTTATCATTCATGTTTGAGTGTGCAACATTTTTTAAAATGTGATTTGCAGATTTTTGGTGAAAACAACAGGGTCACAACTTTATTCTAAATTTCTTCCTTTTGCATGGCAAAATTCAAGTTACTGTGCAGAAAGAAAATCTGATCAGCTACTTCACAAGACTAATATGAGCATCTGCCTTCATCTTTGCTGTTTCATCCCCTTTTCTCCTGGTCCCCTTCCCCCTGTTCCCTGTAAATTCTTAATAAGAACAGTAGCTGGGAGAGCAGGTGTGTATAAAAAGAGAAAGAAGTAATTCATCCATACAACCCCCTAAGCCCACAGCTGTGTTTCTTATATCAACTGAATATAAAGCTGCTGTCCTTAGAAAACTGATAATAAAAATCATTTGAGAGGCTCACTGCTCTGTGCAGAACAGTAGCTGTCCTCAGTGCAGTTTCTGGTTGTTCCTTTATGCAAAGTACATTTTCTGTCATTTGTGACAGAGGTGGTTCTCCCAGGTTAGATGGAGCATTCACAATGTGTGCAGAGGCCACAGAGCCTCGTCAGGGGGTGGCTACACTGGGGAATGGTCACAAAAGAGCTATTCAGATATTTTTATGTGATATTCAGAGCAGGTATTTTACCTGGGTAGCTGAAAGGTAGGAGTAAATCACCTTGCAGTGAGTTCACATTTATGAATACAAATAAGATTTGAAAGTGGTAGGCGTGCATGGCTCCCATGTCTGCATCAGCTGCCTTCTCTGGGCCATAATCACATTTTCAGAGAAGCTGTATCAGCCACTGCTGCTGTCTGTAATAATAACAATAGCACTGACTGCTCTGCTCATATATTCGTACAGCCACGGACTCTTACAGCAAAAGCTGCCTCCCTTAAGGCTACAGAAAGCAGAACCACCTGCAGACTGCCCTGCCAGCAGCTGTAGAGCAGGTGGGGAAGCCAGAGCCAGAAAAGCAGTCATGCATTGCAAAGCCACTATCAGGTTCTGTTTCACAGGTGAGGAAACTGAGACAGATGGAGGGCGAGTGATTTTCTCAAAGTGATATGAGTAATATCACTGACAGTGCCACGTCTTGAAACTAATCCTGGCTTAGGCCAGGTTCTGGCAAACTGTGCAGTGACATCCCTGGGCTTCTTGCTCTTGCCCCAGGGAGACTCACTGAAGATGTCTGGCACAGCTGGCACTGTGGGTGCACCTTTGTGTTGGCTCTGCTCCAACAGTACTGCTGGGGGACTTTCCCCTTTCTTTCTGCTGAGAGTCTCTGTGGTGAGCAAATAGTTGATAATTTACATAGTAGGTGTTCTTTCTTAAATTAAAGTGATCCCTTCTGGGTTTTGGTCCTGTTTAGCTTGGTCTTCCATTTTTGGGCACATGATGTAGCTGGGTGACAGAATTATTTATAGGTAACACCTGGCAGGAGCAAAGACACTGACATTTAATGAATCAGTAGGGGATGAAACAAAGGATTTCTTGTTTGCTGATGCTCCAAGAATAGGCTGCACTGAGAGCAAGCACACCTTGTATTTCCCCTCTGCTCCTTGTCCTTTCAGTATCCTTTCCCAGTGCACTCCAGGCTGTAATTTCCACTTCTTTTTCCCCCTCCTCCATTCCCTACAATTGGCTACCCCAGGAGAACGTTAAGCTCAGGTGCTCCATGCCCTGGTTGCACCAAAGTTTCATTGGACCACGGGCAAAAGTAGAAACTATCACCTATTTTTGCAGTCAGACGTGTTGCAATGTGAAGGATCATGACTCTCACCAACCTCTCTAACTTTGAGCCTGGGCTGCACCTTCCTGGATCACTGAATAACTTTTTTCTGCCATTCTACCAGAAGTTCCATCTTTCTATTCGCTGATTTCTGAGCATCTGCTAGACCCTTGTCTCTGACTAAAGGGCTTGCTCACCCATGAGCCCTATTTTGGACTTTGATCTTCCTCCTGTTCCTCCAGTTTGGCCAGGTCCCAGGCTTGAGGAGATAGTCAGGTAGGCAGACCAGTCTGGAGGGAGAGTGAGGGCTGTAAAGGAGAAACACAATGGAAGTCATCCCCAACAATGCTTTTGGCAGCAGTTTAATTGCACATGATGTGATATCACAGAATCACAGAATCATTAAGTTGGAAGAGACCTTTAAGGACATCGAGTTCAACCCATGCTCTAACACCTCAGCTAAACCATGGCACTTAGTGCCACATCCAGTCTTTCTTTAAACACCTCCAGGGATGGTGACTCCACCACCTCCCCAGAGAGACCATTCCAGTACTTTATCACTCTTTCCGTGAAAAACTTTTTCCTGACATCCAAACTAAACTTCCCTCAGTGCAGCTTATATATCCATTCTGGGCCACATCTAATCTTTTCTTGTGTTGTCTTGTTATTCTTGTTTTTCAGGAAAAATGATGGGGCTGGAGAACAGACTAACAGACTAGCTTGTCTTAGGGCTAGGAGAGTGATATGACTTGTATGGCTCTTTGATGGCTCCCATGGATCCCAAGCCAGCCCAGGGTTCATGGCCTTTTCTACTTATTCAGACTTTCCCTAGTTGTTCATTATCCTAGGAACCAGCTAGTTTCCTGAAAAGTGACACTGCCATTTCAACGCAGTCCTAGGACACTTCTCTTACTTCTCTTGTTTGGTATGTTTGGATCTGGCCTAGATTAACCAGACAACTTTCCTATTGTTCTTTGAACAGCATAGTCCTCTTTGCACTGATTAGGCCAAAGTGTATGAATGCTCTAGGTGATGTCCTTCACTTTAATAAAGAGAAAGAGAAGAGCACAAATATGCACACAAAAACTACCAAATTATGAAAAACTAGAGGTTTCCAAAGTTCTCTTTTCAGATGGATGACTTGCAATCCATTGTTAATTCTCCATTGCTCCTGTCTCCTAGAAAGATACTTAGAAGGTAGAGGGAGTAGCACATTTCCAGAGCTAGATATTGGAAAGGATCAGTAGCTCCATCTCATAGTAACACTCGTCAGTCAGGCGTGTGCTGTGTGTCACTCAGTGGAGGAGTGCCTGCTCCACTGTGCAGCATCTCTGCTGTCACTGACAGCTTCAGTCCTGCATTCCTCACTTAGCTTCCCACTGTGACTCTCCTCTGCACCTTCCATCCTTTAGTATCAGGCTGCTCCCTGCTTCTGGATCATCCCCTTTCTTGACTGTGCCATGAGTTTTGTACCTTTATGTCTTTTGCAGTCTCTCTGCTGACCGCTTTTCACACTTTTAATCTCTTTTATTTCTTCTCTTCCCCCTTCCCTTCCTGGTGTTTTCAGCATTATAATAGTATTTGGCAAGTCTTTGAAAAACATTTTTAAGCCAGGATCATATTCTCTTCGAGTTTTTACAGTTTTAGCCATCTCACAATGCCAGAGGGAAAAGTAAAACTAAGAACACTTAGTGATCACCCTAGAAAATATTCATGTCAGAAGCAGACTTCAAGGTATCTCAGTCTCAGTGTGTGGTTCTGGCTTTCTGACAGGGCACGAGCACTGCACTTTCCTCAACACCACTTAGAGCGTGGGAGTTCCTGCCATCAGAGATCAGCCAGTGGGATGGGCTGTGCCAGCCCCTTTGGAATCTGCTCTAGGGCAAAGTCAGCCAGACAGCCATGCTGGCGACCTGTGTACAGGTGGGAGTCAGGTGCAGGATCCAATCACCAGCCCAGTTTTGGGCATATCAGCAAGCAGCTGGAATACTGTACTGTAAATCTTTTCCAGATGCTTGGAATGTACTTGAAAGTCATGGACTTGGCAAGAGGGAAGGATGTGATAAAGTGGACAGACCTTTTCTTTGTCCCTTCTGACATGTAGGATACAATCATTATCTGATGCTGTGCTTTCAGAGCAGCAGCAGGCTCTGTGTCAGCCTCAACACAGGGCTGAGTGTAACTCCTCTACCTGGAAATACATGCATGCTTTAGTTCATTGTGGGGAGTGTAATAGGAGGAAATAAACGTTTCCCCCATTTTTCAGGGTATTCTGTGTGTCTGCTGTGTATTGCTCCTCCTTGGACAGAGCTGTTGGATGGCTGTCAGCACACTGAAGGCTTTTACATGTCAGAGAGGGCCAACCTAAACTTCCCTCATCTGGTCTGGATAATCTGACTGATCTCACCATTTCTGCCGAACAATGGAAAATTGCCTGAATATTTAAACATGTATTGTTCTTAGGGAAACAAAATGTTCAGCTAGTTTGGTTGCCTTAGCAACATTCACTTCTAAAAATACAAAAGACACAATATACAAAATAAGTGAACGTGTAGAACAGGCAAGGAAAGAAAAATTCTTCTTTCTTCTTGACCCAGAGCAACTGGGTCGTGGGCAGAAAGGCTTTCAGTTAAATCCCAGTGAAGGTTTTAGGGCGTATCTTCACACACTTGTTGATTACATTTAATTTTTAATTGTTTAGAACATGGCTGATGTTAAACCTGGGCAAATCCCAGTGACATCTCTTTTATAGTGGCTGCCAAACTGATTCTGTCAGTGGTCCTTTAGAGTGATGTAGCTCAGGAAGCACAGGTTGCACCAGAAGTAAGCAGCAGGTCGCTGCAAGGGCTGCTGTGTGCTGTGGAGCGGGAGGGTTAAAACAGTAAAAGTTAATTAAGAATGATTAAAGGCCAGGCTAAGACACTTCTTGCAAAGGCAAGTAAAAGAAACAACAAATGATTCCTTTGTGACATGATGTGGAAAGGATTTAGACATGCCTGGGGAAAAGAAATGAGGGGATCCTAGGTGTGACCCAAGGACAACATGAATTCAATGAGTAACACTATAATTTTCAGTAATTCTGACAAAGAGCAAACACTGTGTGTACAGAAAAGGAAATTACTGCATCTGAGATGAAACAGGAACGTAAGCATCTTGATCAGCTCCAGTCACAGGGACCAGAATATCTCAGAATATTGAGATAGCTGGCATGTGAAATGGCAAATCTTACAGGGCGGATTTTTAATTAATCTGTCAAGTTGGTGGTGGCACTGTCTGACTGCAGAATAACAGATGCAGTGCTTCTGTTATCTTTAAGAAAAGGAAGGAGTGTAATCTAGGGAAATGCAGACCCATTCTTCTGACCACCACAGTGCCTACAGCTTTAGAGTCAATCTGTAGGAAGGAATAAGTTTAAAAAAAAAACTCACAGAGGCAAATGAACATTGAGGAACAATGCAATATTAGTTTGTCAAAGGCAGAACATGCCAGAGTAACTCGATATTTCTCTTTGATAGAACAACTATTTTGGATTGGGGAAATGATAGAGATCTTACCTGCCCAGACTACAATAAGGTACTTGACATAGTGCCATAAGTGAAATTAATAGCTAAAATAGAAGTTATGAAGAAGTTAGAAGGTAGATAAAGAGCTGCCTGATGGGGACACAAAGTCAGGTTGTAAGAAAGGGAAGACATCAGTTTGGAAGAGTGGAATTCAGCAGCTGGCTTTCCTAGTGCCTTAGTGCAGAAATGTATCAGCATCTCTAACAGCAACACTGTTGTGGCTCAACAACTGGAAATGCCAGAGAACTACAAAAACTTGCACTTAATAATATACTACACTATCATTGCACTGTGACTGTGAGCTCTAAAATGTTGCAAGTGTGTAAGAAAAATAATACCCTACAGCATCTCCAGAAAGAGAAGGAAGAGTGATTAGTGGTACGCAGGACTCAGGGGAGATCTCATCTCTAATATGGAGTACAATTCTCATTGCCCACTTCCTAGAAATACGAGTTTCAGTGGGAGCAGGTCAAGAGAAGAGTGAGCACATGATATCAGGGCCAGGGAGACTCATAACCTTTGTAGAGAGACTAAGAGAGACTGGCTTTTACAGCCAGGAAAGTGAAGGATGAGAGTGGCTAGATTTCCTCTCTATAAATCTATTGGAGTGTAAAAATCAGAAGATTATTACAGCTGAAGGACATCTCAAGAACTAAGTCTAAACTGACCATAAAGGAATTTACTCTAGAAATTAAAAGAAAGCTTCTAGCCATGAGAGCAATCAGGTTTAGAAACAGTCTCTAATGGGAGAGGCAAGGAAAGAGGCCAGATGCTTTAAAAAGATTTCTCAAATGAAAGACATTTTGTTCTGTGGCTTCCTGTGATAGCACTCAGTGACTGAGAGGCTTCCAGGGCTATATTTGCCTAATCACAAATCAGCTTGGCAGCATCCCTGTCCAAGAGGTCTTCTCCACTTTACCTAAATTAAAATTTATGCTTTCAGCCATATTGGTGGAACTTAGGCTGCAAAACAATGATTCACAGAAAACACCTGGTGGGAGGAGAATGACAGCAGGGAAAGGAAAACACTGTTTCAGCAGAAAGTTGTTGTCCTTCCCTGATGCTGAGGGATGTGAGATAACACCACGTTTCAATTGGGGATAAGCCCTGCAATGCTGATGCCAACAGATGAGCTAAAAGAGCTTCCTAAAAGTATAGTAACTGCATATATTGGGTGTAGATCCATCATGGAGACAAGCAGAAATAGATTCAGCTCCCGCACAGTTTGTTTCTGTTTGCTTTCCTCCATGAACTGTGACTTTGCTGAGAATGTTCAGATAAAAACTTTTTTTTTTTTTCCTGGATGTTGTTCAGCTTGTTTTTTATCACTTAGAAGATGGTTTCCACTCTGTTTTATATTCTCCATGGCCCATGACATTTTGTGAGAGTTCCTCTCTCAGAAACTTTTTACAGAAGAGAAACTGATGTTCAAACTGGTGGGATGACTTGGCTGGAGTTGTTTGGGAAGTCTGCAGTAAAATAAATTGTCTAGCAAATCACTATTCCCTGCCACACCATAAAGTCAAGGTCTCTACTACCTTTCTTCTGTGTTTAACTTCCCCCTTCCATTTTAATCTTCTGCATTCAAGCTTCTTCATGCCCTCTTCAATCCCATCTTCTCTTTCCCAGCTGAAGCACATGGCTGAGGTGCGCGGCTGCAAGCCTCTGCCCTCTGAATTCCCATGGTTTTCCATTTGTTCCATCCATCACTCTCATGGCTGTCACAGCTGTAGATCATCACAGCAACAAGACGGTGGTGCTAGGATGAACACAGAGGAAATGAGTTATTATGTCTCCAGCTGAGGCAATATACATGTACAAATGGAAAGAGGGATTTGGGAGAGCCCTGGGCAGGATTTTTGGTTTATACAGTGGCTAGAAGCTGATATGACAGACTTGGAAGTTCTTGCTCATCACGGGCAAAACTCATGCAATTAATTCCCACCTCGTTCTCCCTTCAGCTGGCAGCTTTTGCTCTGTGTTTTTTCTGCAGCATTGTGTTTGCTCTCTACCCTTTGCCACCCCTTCCATGCCAGGTGCAGCTGGTGAGTGTAATCTGTGATCCACTGAAGACCATCTGGGAGACAGTGGTGCCACAGAGGTCTGGACACAAACCTCTGATGGTGTCACAGTAGCCAGTGAGCCACATGCAGCTCCCATCAGTGCCATGCACAGAGAAGAAGAAAGAGTTGCCAGAAGAAAGCAGTCTTCAAAATCAAAATTTATGTGTCGTGTGGAAGGGGTTTGTCAATGCTGCTGAAGCCCTTTGGGTGAGCTGTGTTTTTTCTCTGAGGTATCAGAACTTTGACATGTTTCAGCTGGGATGAGAATGGAGACCTTTCTCATAACACATGTGTCTTTCTAGGTGGGGAGCCTCAAAACCAACTGTGAAATAGTGAAAATGATAGCTGACTGTAGAGCCAGGTACAGATTCTTGCCTTCCTTGATATTTGTGTTACTGTCTCATTTATATGGATGTAACTTTTGTGGACTTGCAGCAGTTGTGTACAAGGAAAATGACTTAATTACATATAGATGTGGTCAGTGCCATTATATATTTTGATAAATTATTAATCTTAATGAACCAGATCTTCAGATGGATTGAGTAAATATTTGTCTCAGTAAAGTGTGAGGACAAGGTGACATGAGCTAACATTTTATCCATCTGCCACCCCACAAAAAAAAAAAAAAAAAAGTATCCAAAGGTAATATTAAAAGAATTTTAGGGTTAATGCTACCCTTGCCACAGATATATATCCCTTGGACACTGCAATAGTGGCCAGAGATTTAGATGTGTTCTCCCCTCTTGTGCTTCTAAATAGCAAGAGAAGCAAGAGACATAAAGCTGGGTGTTCCATGTCAGTGCTTATGAACTTGCTGTCAAAGAAGAGAGATGCTTGGTAAGACATTAAAGGTTTTCTACAAAATGCTGTGAAAATACACACCAAAAGAAAACACACCTGCATTCCTGCTTGCAAGAAATGAGAAAAAGGAGAAGGAGAACGAAAATGTTATTTAATTTATATAAACAGGAGGAAAAAATAAAGGCACATGCAACTTTTTATTTTTTAGTTGATTATAAAGGAAAAGCAGTGAGTTGTGTATGGTTTGATTTATTTTTTTTTAATATAAAGACTTTATTGCTGCTACTGACCTTTGGTCAGTTTTCTGCCTGCTTTGCACCACAGGCTCTGTGCCAAAGCTTGGACCAGAGATCTGTCCCACTCTCTCCCTTTCCCCTCCATCCTCCCTTCCAGCTAAGGACCTCATGCATGACAATGAACTTGAGGGCTCATATCTTACTATCTCCACCATCACACCTCAGTCCTACCCTTTGGAGAGTTATCACTTTTGTTATTGGCAAGATAATTAAAGAGAAGCCACTTCAAATACCAGCTGCTCCTTTGCAAAACTCTTTGCTTTGTTCAGGAGATTCTTCTTCCCCTGTATCTGAATGAGTGACGTGGACTCATCTCCTCTTCCCTGAGGCATCACATCATGGTAACAGCAAGAGTCTAACCCTGTGGTGCAGTGGTCACAAGCAATGTTCCTGTCATGTAATCCTCTCTTCCCTGCATGTGTATTCGTGTTGGCCTCTGTCATCAGGCTGCCTTATTGTCACAACCTCTTCTCCATCAATCATTTCCGGTCCTGGTTTCCTGCTACCCTTTCTTTGGCCTGTGATTAAAGTATCTGCAGGAATTCACTGGCTCTGGGACTTTCATAGCAGGCTTTAATAAGTATGTGTTGATGTGGCAATGCATCACCTTATGGTATGGGGATACAGCATAAGAAAAATGAAGGGAAAGTGCTGAACTGAACTGCAGCAAAGATTGTGTCAGCTCAAGGCAGATACAAGATCTGTGCACATTTGTGTCTAGTCATGCTTGGCTCCTCTGTCATGCTTTCCTGCTCTGCTTCCCACCAGGTGGGAGAATCTGCAAGGGTGAAAGAGAATCTCAGTGGGGAGACCCCACAGAGATTTTGCTGTCAATTACAAAACCTGGGCTGCTGTCACCACCAGCTTTTTGATTGTAGCTTTGATTGCAATTGCTGATTTGTTCCTAAACCTGGGGGCAGATGTGAGTAAGACAGTAATAATATCTTTACTCCTCTTCCCTCTGTAAGAAGGAAAAATGGTCACGAACTTGTAGCTCTGACTTGACAAGGCCAGGAGCTGTGTGGAGCTCCTTATTGAAGAAAAACTGTCTTGCTCTGCAACTGCTTCTGCTCTCCCACTGTCAGAAAATGTCCTGAGTCCAGGAACATCTGTGAAGATTGACACTGGTTAGAATCATAGAATTGTTTAGGCTGGAAAAGACTTTTGGGATCATCAAGACCAACCACTAACAATACAACACTAAACCACATCCCTAAGCACCACATCTACACATATTTTAAATACCTCCAGGGATGGAGATTCCAACACTTCCCTGGCAAGCCTGTTCCAACACTTGACAACCCTTTTGGTGAAGAGATTTTTCCCAATATCCAATCTAAAACTCCTGGTGCAGCTTGAGGCCATTTTCTCTTGTCTTACTGCTGGTTAATCGGGAGAAGAGTTTGACCCCCACCTGGCCACAAGCTCCCTTCAAGGAGTTGTGGAGAGTGATAAGGTCCCCCCCAAGCCTCTTTTTCTCCAGGCTAAACAGCTCCAGCTCCCTGAGCTGCTCTTCATAACATTTGTGCTCCAAACCCTTCACCAGTCCCACTGCCCTTCTCTGGACACACTCCAGCACTTCAATGTCTTTCTTGTAGAGAGGAGCCCAAAGCTGAACACAGGATTTGAGCTGCAGCCTTACCAGGAGGATACACTGGCTCAGGGGGACAAATCCTGCCCTGATCCTGCTGGCCACACCATTATTGATACAAGCCTGGATGCCATTGGTTTTCTTGGCCACCTAGGCACACACTGGTTCATGTTCAGCCCCTGTCAACCAACAACTCTGGGTCCTTTTCCACCAGGAAGCTTTCCACCAGGCACCACTCTGCCCCAAGCCGTAGTTCCCAAACCACTGCTTCTACTGCACAGTGTCTGCCTGGGACATGATAGGAATGAGAAGTGAAACTGCCACTGCAATAGAAGTGTAGATCTTGAAACTTGGTCTTGAACGGACCAAGCTTCATGCAGAAAAACAACTTTGTTTCAAGAATTTTAAGAAACCATTCATAGGACCACATGGAGGGACAGGGAAATATTTGCTTGTTCAGCTTTCCTGTCTGAATCCAAGAACTCCCCCAAGGTTCAACAGGTTTTGAAGATAGGGTGTGTGATATAATTAGAAGTTTGTACTTTCTAACAGCAATTTTCATTATAAACTGGCCTAGATGGCATTCAAGCACATGCCAGTGCCATGCCTGCACCATGCTGTGACTATGAGCAAAAACAATGCCTGCAGAGCTTACAGGAACAGCAAATCTCCCCAGTCAAACCTAGATTCCCCTGAAGCCGTCTTCTGTCTTGGATTTCAACAGAGCCAGAATTTTGCTTGTGCATCTACTTTCATTAGATAACCTTTTTTAATACTCCATGCTGCTTCTTAGCCAGCAGGCATTCCTTAATATCCATCTGACAAGTACCTTCTTCCCATTTAGAACCCTGTCCATCTTCTGCAAGGAATCACTGAATAAGAGTTTCTGCTTTTTCATTATGTGATTATTTTTGGTATTTGTAGCACCTCTCCTAATCTGTCTGGATATGCTATATCAGCCTAAACCATGCCTCTGTGCTTGTTGCAACTGCTCTCCCAGATTGTGTCCCAATGATTCCCTTTCCCCTTCATCCCCCCTGCAGTGAGACTTCAGGTTTGTGAGGAGAACCAGAAGGACTGGGCCTACCAGAAAGCCCCAGCTCACATTTGCTTCCTCCCAGCTGAGTGCCTCCCATCCCTTGATGTGCATGAAGATGAGCAGGCATACCCACAGAAGCATCCCATGGAGGTGTCCCATTCAACCCCTTGCATCCTTTCCAGAAAATCTGTCTGGATCACAGCCCTGCAGTGGGCACCAAGAAAAGCTGTCCTGAAAAGCTGGCCTTTAAAGCCGTGAACTGATGACGTTGTCAGCACATAGTGTTCATTCCCAAGTCATGAAGTTTATTCTGGGACCACTTGAGAGCTTCAAAGCTCTTCCCTTGCCAGGAAAATATCTGTGCTGTTGAGCTCTCCTTCAGATTCTCTCCACATGCCATAAAGGAAATGTTCAGAAACCTAATCTGAGGGGGATGGGGCTGCAAGTTCTCCTTGTCTCCATCAGCTTCATGGGGCATGAAATCTGAGGGTGCTGTAGGAATCAGGCAGCCTTTCTAATGCACACCAGCAGTGTCATATGCCCTCAGCAGGGAGGCAAGTTCTCTTGTGCCCCTATTGCTTCAGAGTCCACCCCTGCAGGTGCTCTGCTCACTTAGAAGGACCCTATCGCCCGTAGCTAGGACTGCTGTTAGGTAAGCAAATAGGAATGACATGTTCTTCCCTTGGGAAAAGAGTGAGAGGTGAAGGATGGTCTTGTGACTGAGACACTGAGCTCTGACTCAGAGAAATAAAAATTTCTGTTCCAATCTCTGTTGCTCAATTCTTGAGTGACCTTGACAAGTCACAGCTACTGTTACAGTTCCTGGTTTTGATCTGGGGAAGATAATGGTTTCTTGTTCCTTTGTCTAACTGTGCCAGTGTTCAACTTTTTGTGCCATGGACTTCCCTCAACAGTGTGTTTGTGTGTGTCATCCAGCACAGTCAGCCCTTAGCTCTGGGTGAGCCTTTAGGTGATACCCCTATGCAGAACAGGAGTGGAGCCTGTGGAGTGGAACATGCATGGGAAATGCACTGATTATTCTGACAGCTTCTTGCTGCTCCTGTTCTGTTGATGCATTTTGACCCAGCAAAGGCTGGCACTGTCTCTTGAGTGTGAACTCCCTGCTCTGGGCTACAAATAACTACCACAGCCTCAAATGGATGAGCACCAGGTGCTAAACATTCACTGACAGATGCTGCATTGTAAGTGAAGGCAAAGAGTTGACCTACTTTGTGTACCTCATCCAGGATGTCGAGATGTGCTCTCAGTTCTGCTGACACAGACCTGAGGAGAAAAGCTAAATCAAGCTATATAACCCTCACAACAGAGCGCTTACATGCCATCATTTGGAAGGCCACAGAAGTGCCAAATGCCCAACAGTATTTGGAAAGGAGTTGATGATAGCAAAGCAATGTCTGTTTTGGAAATTATATATAAAATTCCTGTAATTTTATAGGGGGGGTGTCTACAAAAAGGAAGCCACTTCTGCAAGACAGACAGCACTCAGAAATCAGGTGGGGGATGAAGGGAGAATATGTGTCCACAAAAAAGAGGTGCTTCCTCAGTAGGGCTCACCTGTTGGTAGGCTGTTCTTATCCATATGATCCCAAGCTAAATCAGCTATTGAGGAGGACTTGATGTCACCAGAAATCAACAGGAGGGTAAAGTCCTGTATGAAGGTGAACCAGAAAAAAGCAGTTTAAAGGTGTGATCCTGTAAGATCCTGCTTCAGGATCTAATCTTGGGTCAATTCTTCTATACCAGGAGCAGAATAAGGCCTGTGGGATGGGACAAGGTGAAGTGTGAGGGCAAAACTGGAGGGAGGACAACAGAGGAAGATCTTGTAAAGAAAATTAATGGAAAAAAAAGGAGTAGGGATGAGAAGGTTTGAGAGAGCGGAGTGAAGGAATGAAGTTAGGAAAAGACAAAAAATTGAGAGGAGGTGAAAAGACATATCTTTAGTGGCCTGTGGAGATGCAGTTGTTGAGCCAGATGTACCTTGAAGCACACCTTGAAAGATATATTTGTCGCTCACCTGGTAGGCTTTGAAGTGGAATATCTTATACATTCCTCTTACCTTTTGATCTGGATTGGGAAAAGAATGTTACTAAGGCTCAGTTCACTTCTTTAGGATCCCTGAATACCAGAGCAAACTAAACTCAAACTGTTTTCCCAAACATGCTTATAAAGAGTGACATTTTTTCAATGCTTTGAATTCCTGAAACTCCTTTCTCTGATTTGAATAATCCCTACAAAGTTATGTGATTTCAGGTATATCTTGCTACCAGCAAAGGCAGACTTAAGGAATGAGGCAGCTTTACAGAGATATCCTAAGCCCAGAAGGGCAAGGTCTTTCATCAAGAAATAGCTTTACAAGCTCTTCCTGTTGTTTTTATAGGTCATTTTGAAAACTGGTGCTGGCTTAAATGTAGTATGAAGCTTCAGTCTTTGCTTCAGTCTTTCACCCAAGCGAGCCACTCACTGATTCTTCCTACTCACAATAATCTGTGTGTGCAAGGTTCCTCAAGAGTTTTTTTGTTATTATTTTATTGGAATTTTATTATTTTATTATTTAATTTTATTATTTTATTATTATTTTATTGGAAGTTTCTCAGTAGTCAGAGGTTCTATGTCAGTGTTATGGGCTTAACCAAAGTTCAGCTTTCTTTTTATTTAGTTAGTGTAACTTTCCCTGACGATGGTTGAAAAGAACTTCAAAACATGAAAGTTAGAAGTTTAAAAGCCAGAAAAAAATTAAATCATTTTGAAAGAATAGTTTTAAGTGAATGCCATCATTACTTGTTGCCTAATTTGGGATTTTTAAACAGATTGTGTTTTTCAGAGATTCTGAAAAGGGAAAATGTGATGGTAGTCAGTATATTTGTGTAATAAATTTTCTGCAGCATTTTAAGATAACTTAGGCAAATGTGTGCTACAAACTGTCAGGTTACTCTCTTTCTGTGTATTTTTTTTTTCCAAAAAGCTGTTTACTTTGAAATGGATTGGCCAAAACATGCAAAAAACTTCACAAAAGTAATTCACTAATGGAAGCAAAGCTGTGGGCTTCTTAGAATTAGGCAATCTCCATAGATAAAAACTATTCTATTGTCTGAATGGATCACAGTGGGATTGTTCTGTACTTCCAACAGCATACCTCCCACTTTTAAAAAGCCTTAAAATGTTGTGGTATGCTATGACAACATGCCAGAAATTGTGCTGCCCAGGCCCAGGAGTCGCCTTTGCCTCTGACACCTACAGTGTCCCCTGGTAATGCACAATGACATTGCTCCACACATCCAGGTGTTTTACTTGGCCTTCCAGACAAGCAACAATGTCCAACCGTAATTAATCTTTGACTGCAGCATCAAAACCAATCAGACCTTGAAACACTTCCTGACTAAATTAGCTTTTACCATAATTCATTAATAACACTTAAGAGCTTTCACTTTGAAAGTGCCCTACTGGCTATTATAGGCCACTCCACACATTATGGAAATACAATTGCAGAACAACAACCACACTCGTGGCATGGGTCCTGACTCTGTCTGCCATGCCTAAGAAATCCTGCCTGCAAACCTAGAGAGCCTGTAGGTTTGTCTGTCCCCTCCGAGCCCCCAGGAGCAGCCAGCAGGTGTATCCTCACCTGCCTGCAACTTGCCAGCAGCCCATTCTCCTGCTGATGCTGCAGTACTCAGCCAAGAGCCCTGGGGCAAGACCAAAGTGCTGCTGGCAGGGGAGGCATGGAGGTAGAACATGGATGTGCCAGGACACTTGGCCCAGCAGAGCCTTTCTTAGTTTTGCTAGCACTAAAAAAAGGAAAGCTCAGCTGCCCTTGATGCAAGGACAGGTTGACTGCTGTGTTATTATTGATCCTTCATGTAGGATGTCCTTCCACTTCCACCTGGTTCTGGATAGAAACATGTCAGCCTCTGAACACAAGGCTGATGAAACCTGTTGCTTTCTGCTTCCTTGTAATATGAAGTGTATGGTAATGTAATCAATAGGAGGGATTGTCCAGAATAGCAGGGGTGCAAAAATAGCACTTCCTCTGTGTGTGTGTCTTTTCCCTGTCACCCCCTCCTGTTTCACAATATAGTCAAGGTAGGGTTTCTCTTGTTTCCCTGCTTGTGCAGAAGTTGCTGTAGACGGTCAGGCACCATGTCAAATACTCCACATCTACCAGGAACCCAGATCCTGGCTCCTGTGCCGTTTGCAAAACTAGAAATCAAATACACTGGGCAACAACAATTGATCTTGCTCAGCAAGAAAACTAGACTTGCAATCAAGAAAGGAATGAAAAAATATTGAAATTAAAAGCATTGATCTTAAAAGATTGGATGCTATTCCTCAGCCAATCTGGCACCACAGTCTCCATCATGACAACATCCACACAAGTTGTAATCATGGCCACACTGGTGGCTTCTTTCCACACCTGCAGCACAGTAATAACAGCATCTCTTGCATGTCATATTGTCTGCAACCTTAGAAACACCAGCAGAAAACAAAATGGTATTAAAGAGGCTCTACTAGTGAGACAAAGCTGATTTGTGGCCTAAAGGGGATATGAGAACAGATTTAAATGGTCGTTTTGGTGTGTGCTTAACTCAAGTTACAGCCATCCACAGCCATCCACACTACTTCCATGCTGGTGCTTATCTGGGCCCTTTTTCTGGCAATTCTGGTATTTTTCTGGCTAATCTCAGTGCACTTGAGAGCTGGCAGCACAGAGAGTACAGGGGTGACCTGAAAAAAAAGAGGGAGGAGTGCAGTTATCCAAGCCTGGAGAGAAGGACACAGAAACAACATTGGCAGGAATACAGAAGTCTCAGTAAAGTGATAGAAGGCATAACGAGATCACAGACCTATCTTTGGTGTAGGGCCAAAGCTCTTGGAACTCAGGATTTATGATGTCCCACCAGTTTTGAGAAGGGCGGGCCTTTTTCCTTATTTCTTTTCTCCTGAATAGATGCTATATTATGACAAGACTCCCTTGGCTGTGGATCTGCATGAATAATGTGGCTGTACTGTACCCAAGTAACTCATATTTTGTTCTCAAACATTCCCAAATGGTGTTTGTACAATTCTGAAGTCTTAAAATCCTACCTGCCTGGCAAAAGTTTGGCTGCAGTAATCGAAAGGGAGCGATGCATCCTGTAGGACAGGAAACCCCCTCCAGGACTGCAAGAATATGGAGCTTCCAGGGCTGCCCAGAAGAAACCTCACCCACGGTGTATCTGGTTGACAGCAGCTGTTGGATACCGTGTGACACCATGACAGACCAAATTGCTTCAGGAAATTGAAAACTTGTCAAGCAGATGCTGCTAGGACATTCATGGTGGGAGGAAGTACTAGGAATTTTTATTTAGGTACACCATTTTCAATAGTGACACTCTATAAAAGGCGTTTTTGAAGCGCTCCTCTTGCTGTTGCTTTTACAGAGCATCAGAAAGCATCTTCAGAGGTGTAGGGCTGCAAGATACCATGTGAGAGCATTGGAGCAACACCTGAGCAGGGTTCTCTTTAAGGTCTCCTGTCCAAATACTGACAAGTGGAACTCAAAAAGAATGAACAAGTAGGAGCACAGAACAGTGGAATAAATAAGTAAAGTATTATTTTGAGTCAGTGAGAGAATAACTAAAAGAAACATGCTGAGCTATTTATTTCTAAAAACTTAGTCAGAGAAACCAGTTACCAGGCAGCAAACCCCTCATAAGCTGGGAAAGGGAAATGCTATGTGAAAATGATTTGTAACTAATTAAACTGGAAATTTTTATTTTTTATTTTCAATTTGATGTTCTATCATTGCTAACAGGAAAACAGAGAGGATGCTGTGATAACTCAAAGCTTCTGGTGTGACTAAGGTACTTAAAGTGGCCCATATGGATTCCAGACCACCCACCTACCCACCCCAGCCCTTAGACAAGTCAAAACAAAGCATTACATTTTTGAAGAGTTGCAGCTATGGCAAAAAATATAGGCCTCTAAAAAGCTTGTTATTAGACACTGCCAAGTTTTTTGATGATCATTTCTGTTAATCTGGCAACATAAATAAAATACTGGTATTTTTTATTATGGTACGTGATGTGAGGTCGAGGCTCTTTGGCAGGTATTCATCTTTAGGGCTTGTCTCTCAGTTGTAGGAGATGAAGAGGGCAGGACATGGTGGCATCTTCCCATAGTTGCAAGTTCTCACAAATTCACCTCCGTGAGAGAGATTCTCCTCTCTACAATGTGGTAAAATGGGAATAGTCCACTAGAAATTGCTGGCACAGAGCCAGCATGAGGTCCTCACCGAAATATGATGTCATGGGCAGCTGCTCCTTATAGAGCAGCAGGAGACATCCTACTCCCAGACAGTTGAGTTTCTGCAGGAGAGCAAAAAAGTCAGTGGTGTGTGGCCAGGACTACTGCTCCTGCATGTTCCAGATGGTCTAGTGTGAAATTTTCTAACCCAAATGATCTAAGAGCCTAATTGCCATTTACATGTAAAATTAGACTCCTAAGCAGTTTGTGCTATGCCTGTAATTAGTTTTACAGCTGTTGGGTTTCTAGTTTTGAAAGCGGTGCCTTTATTATATCCCCAAAGTTGGCGCTTCCCCCAAATGTGGCTTGTTGGACGAAGCCAAAGTGCCCAGTGGAGGGTCAGTCAGTGCTGTCCTCAGAGCCTGACACAGTGCCCTGTGGAACACCTTTGCAGAGCATTTCTGGAGGCTGTTGTGACACTCAACAAATCTTGTATCAAATTCTCATGGCTCTATTTTCAACAGGTGTTCTTTCATTATAGCAGGCAGCACCTGTGATTTTCTGACTCTGAAGGCCTTGAGGTCCCAGTGCACCTCTGTGCTCACACTTCTATTGGGACACATCATACTTTTACTTCTGCTCTTCTTTAGCCAGAAACTTTTGAATAGGATGAGTTCTATGACACAGTCTACATCATGCTGAGATTGTTTGGATTTTTTTGGGTCCAGGTCTGGCAAAACCAGATCAGGAGATTGAGCAGTTCAAGGAGAAGCCTATAAGAGTGATCAGTTTCACACAGAAAAAGAGACAAACAATAGAAACGTTAGTTTTATACCAGGAATCAAGAAAAGGTTTTGTTCTTTTTTTTTTATTTTTTTTTTATTTCTAGATCTTTTCTGTAATCATCTGAGGCAACACACAGAGGTGTTTTCCTGTCTTTGTCGTATTGAATTGTTCAGCTCACATTATCCTTGCTGTCATCTCTTAGCAATTAACTAGAGAAGGTTCATCAGGTAAGTCCCTGCTGAAAAGTGAAGGAGCATGGCACAAAGTGTTGCTTCTCTGGCTGCTGTTGGGTAAGGTGGCTGTGGTTCCTGCATCATCCCCAAGGCTCTGAAGAGCTGGCAGGAGCAGATGCTTCTGAGCTCATCTCAAGTCATTGACTGCCCACCTGCTTTCAGCATTTGTCCCAGCCAAGCTCCTCCTTGAGGCTGTGGGAAGGATTCCTCAGTAGATGGAGACAGGAGAAATGCCACTTGTAGGGCGAGGGTTAAAGGATCAGAGCTTGTGGGAGTGGTTTTGAGCTATTGGGACTGGACTCACTGTTCCAAAATAATGGGTAGCAGTGCAAATTAGGGTAATTCTGTCCCTGCTGAGAGGATGTTTTAGCATCTTCCACAAGCAATCTGGTCTTTGAAGCCTGGTGCAATGTGTTCCAGCTTCCCATGACAGAGAAGACACAAGCCTATAAGAGGGCCGTGGAAGGGCAGAGTTTTGGATCTTTTTTGCTAAGAAGTGTTATTAAGAGTGGAGCCTTTTACTTCTGCCATTTAACTTGCATGTGAGACACCCAGAGATGGATATTAAAACACGGATTATGACCCAGGAACACCAGACTGAGCAGAGGAAACTCCTCAGTGAAAGAAGAGAGAGAATAGCTGGAGCAAGTACAGCTCAAGGTCAGCTCTGTGGAGAGAAAGAAGGGCTGTAGGCTTTGAAGGCCAGTGGCTCCTGGGTGTCACTTCTGCCTGCTTTTCTGAATTGGGACTTTAGGAAAGGATCCTGCATATTATGACAATATTCCATGACGGCGAGTTTTGGGAAGCTCTCCAAATCTGTGACAAGCCAAATCGCAAGAACTCTGATGGATGAATCTCCAAGTGTTGGAAATTATGTGGTTTGTCTACACAGAGAAATTGCAGAGGCTTTAAATATCCTGGAGTTAAAGCTCTGTGATCTCTACTGTGAATGAAGATTATATTTGTATAAAGGTGTATGATGCCAATACAACCATTTCAGTATGTGGGGGGGGAAAAAAAAGAGAGAACACACTTCCAACTGAAATATTTATGCCTGTAGAAGAAAAAAATGGCTTAGAACTACTTAAGCAGAATATGTTTATCATACCAACTAGCTCCAAAAGGCTACATTATAGTCATTAGGAGATGAAATTTTTATCCTAGACTAAAACTAGATTTGAGACTGTAATAAACTAGTTATGTCCTTTCTACTGGCTTCTGCCATACCTGCTAGGTCTAAGGAGCTGGAAAAAACTGGCCTGAAGGAGGGATCCTTTTCTTTTTTCTTCTAGTTCCTCAGCAGACATGGCTGTGGAATTCTTTTTTGGCAACAATATGTATCATATCTTTGGTAATTCACATGGGAGTGCATTTCAGGTTAAAAGTTACTTAGATAAACTTAGCATTTTTGCTCAAGTCCCCTGGCTTCCCAAGCAAACATGAATGATTCTGGATTTTCTCAGATCTTCTGAGAAACAAACTTTTATGGGGCTAGATGGGCTGACTATATAGAGGTGTATACTACCAGTCTGTACATACGTATCTGGACTCGGGCTTGAGCTCCACTCCAGTGGAGTGTAAATTGATACTGGAGTATGAGTACCAGCATATCCCTAGATTAGCCTGAATTGATTTCATTTGCCTAATTCCAAATAGAATTCAGAGAACACTTTTCTAGGCAGCAGCAAAAGCAAGGGTCTTCCTCATTGGCACCTGCACCCTCATCTAGGAGTGCAGGGGAGGATATCTTCTACAAATAGATGTCACAGAGATGGCTGCCCTGGCAAAACAATAGTGTCCCAAAATAGTGTCTGCCAAGGACCTAGCAGAGGAGGGGGAAAGGATCAGGTGAGTAGGTGAGGTAGAGGTCTCCAAATAGATAATTCAGCTTATGCAGGGGCTGGTATTCTGAAAGGGAAGCTTTGACTGCCTGACTGCCACTTTACCTGTCTGGTGAATAAAGAATTTCAGCGTTGCTTCACCATGATGTCTCCTCACCTTTCATAAGACCTACAATTACATGATGTCACTACATAGTCACTAAACTTCGTCTATGTTGAAACTATACTGTAGCAAAGTTGTAACCAGTTTACAGTAATGCCACTAAATTTATCCAAATCTCTTTTCTAGCCCATGTAATTTAAAACAATGTTATGTATTAGTCTGAATGCACACAACAGTACATTATTCTAGTTTTATATAGAATAACAAAGACCTGTGTAGTTCAGTAACCTACATGCAGGAAAAGGAATATAGCTTAACTCTCCCACAGCAAATTGCTATGTTTGACTGTTGCAACCTTGCCTCAGTTTCTTCCCTGTAATGAGACCAGACCTGCTCCTGTCCAGGGCTTACATATTTCTGAATGACAGACAAAAGCTAAAGGTTGAGAGCAGCTTTCTTGCTTGCACTAGGAAAATTGAAGTCCACAACATAAGCAGCTTATCATCTGAAATATTTATGTATTCATGCCTATAAAGTGCCTATCTTCTCTGCAAAATTACACTGAACCAAAATGCACTTCCTGCTGCTAAGAGTGGCTATCAAGGGCATCTTAATTGATTATTGGGATTTTCAAATTATTTTCTTCTTTAGTTCTCCTTACTGCATCTTTTGTCTTTGGAGAGCAGGTCAACCTTCCTGGAGGGCACCCAAAACCTCACTGAATGCAGTGCTTACAAACAAGGTCCATTGCAGAAAATGACTTCCAGTGTCAAATATTTTGCATTAAAGTTGTCCACCCAGTGAACCCTTCTTTCTCAAGTTTATTTTGATATTTGATGAGTCTAGGACAATAAAAAAAGCAGAAGTATACAGATCAAAATCCTACTTAATTTCTTGGGCTACTCTGTGTCAGAGTGGATACTTGACAACTGGACCCTATGGATGGAAAGGAAAGGAGGGTACAATAATTTAAGCATCAGTTGATGTTTCAAAGACCTTTATTCAGTTCTTAGCTGTTAAGTGATCTAAGTCTCCATTATCCATCTATGAAACCTTAACAGCTGTAGCCTTTTTCTGTAAGAAGTCTTATGAAAGTGAATGCATCAGCACCAAGAAAATGTCTGGGTATCACACAGCTGTGTCAGCCAGTAATGCAAGCAATGTATTGAACAGTGTATTGAAGAAAACATTTTCCCGTTTGCCATATTAAGCTATGGGTCTTAAAAATGGTGAAGTAGTTATGATTTTCCTCTTCCATTGTTTCCCAGCACTTTAGCATTTTTTGTAGCCTTCTGTAGTACTTTCAGGTTCCTTTCCAAGCCAGAAGATAACTCAGGTGTGCCTTCTGTACTTTGCACACCAGATAGACAACATCAGGACATGTTGAAGAGGTGGTGAGAAAGTGTTGTGCAGATCCATGTGGGAGCAGAAAATTTCCCCTGATATCTCTGTCCACCCAGTCTGCTGGAGAAAACCCAGAGCAATGGAGCTGTAGATATGTTTCTCTCTTGAGCTATTAGGAACTTGATGAAATTGCAAATACTTTCATCTCCTCTTCCCTGAAGCCTCTCTCTAGCCTTGGCTGAAATTGCAGCAAATGCTTTCTTTGCTTGGAGGGAAATAAAATGGGAAGGCAAAAACTGGGAAAATAAAATTATCTTTAAAATGTAGTTGGAGCTGATGCAGTAAATTCAGCTGCTCAGTTGCTGTTTTGCAGTTGTTTGTTGTTTCTGCCATCACCCACTAATGTAGTTGAAAGGCTAACTATTGAAGTCATTGAATGCCTTTTGATTTATTCTTTCCTCTGTTTTATATCCAGAATATATTTTCATATGTTAGGCTGTCATTACAGTGAAGGTGAAATTTCTGTCCTTTTTCTAGAGATGAATTGTATAAGAAAATAAAACCCCAAAATATTTATAGTATCAATTGCAGTGTATCTGAGTATACCTAGGGTCTAAAAATACCGATTTTAATTAGCGACCTCTTCGGGGTGAGGTGAGAGCTCCATTTTTAGTTACAAGATATTGGTGGAGGTGGAACTCCAGGACAGTTTCAGGGCAATAAGTAGCACGGATTTTGGTAGCACATTTCCTAGCCCAGCAGAGGAGTGGGAAGGGCTCGTGACTGTGCTGTTCAACCTCACAGCATGCTTGCACTGTAACTACAATGTGACTGAGACATCTTTAAAGCCACATTGTTCTATATTGAAGATCCCAGTAATGGCTAAGAGATTAAAACACAGAGGAGTAAGAACTGCTAGACTGCTAGAACTGTAAGACTGCTAGAACTGCCTACAGTTGTGAGGAAGCAATTATGTACTAAATACCTAAAGGCAGATACATTTGATGGAAAGAACTGGAACCTTTAAAATAACTATGAGGTAATCAGTGATATAAATCAAGTTTTTCCAACAGCTATATTAGAGAATTCTGCTTTCAGTTCTGCTTTTGTGTTGCCATTGGCCTTTGTGTGTGTATTCCTAAAGAAAAAGGCAAAAAGAAACTACTCTGTCAAATTATTTGCCATAATTATAGTCTCTCATATTCTGCTGTCTGACTAGCCTTGTTGGGCAGGGTTAATATTGCTTTGAAAACTGAATTTAAGGTTATCTGATTCACAAAGCCTTAATCTTAAATATGATATTGGGGGCGGGGGGGGGGGGGGGGGGGGGGGGAGCAGGGAGGAACTTTTACATAATGCTATAAAATAGTAATTGTAATTGAACAGCAGTTACGTCTTGTTAGTTCTGTTGTTCTGAAATAGTAATGATAGAAGACCATTTCCTTGCTTGTATCTAGACATATGCAGATGTTACTGCAGGGTAGCTTGGGAAGAAACTACCATTTGCTACCAGGAGTACCAGCCTGTGTGCTTGCTCTCACAATAACTTTCAGTCATCTTGCTCCCTTTTCACTAAACCCAAGTCCCTTCAAGCTTTCATTTACTTCTGCATAAGAACATGTAAGTGAGAAAATAGATAATATTAACTTACTCCTGTGCTTGTGCAACAATAGCTCTGCAGTGACTTCAGAAGAGCAATATCTGGTTCTGAGAGCAAAGGAGGTCAGACTGGGATTCACAGGCTGTGGAGTTTTCAACTAAAGGAGAGGGGTCAGCACCCACTAGTCCTTGGAGCTCCCTTACACCCTTGTGAAAGGACCGTGTGCTGTGCTTATCTCTGCATTCCAAGTTGCTAGCTCCAAATAGTTTAGGAACACTCAGGTTATTGCTCCATGCTATGATTAGTGTGATACACTGTTCATGAGCTGTCATCTGGGACGTCTGGGTCATTTTGGGACACAAAGAGCTATCAGCAGTAGGTTAGGATACATGAAGGGCTTGAGCAAACTCTGCTAAAGCCAGTGGGAGTTTTTCCCATGACTCTGATTTGTAGCTAGATAGAGACATATTTTGGCATGAAATGTATGCATACTTCGTAGTCAGTCTCCCTGTAGGAAAGCAGGGAAATAAAACGCTGAAGGAGGGCTTAGGAGAAACTTGTTCAGCTGTGATCAGTGGTGCACTTAAGACTCTGCTCTCAGGCATACAAGCTGGTCTGTTCCAACTCCACCAGCTCCATTCACAGTGTTACATCAAGGGACATGGACTGTTTGGTGGTGTGTCCTCTTAGATGCTCTTTCTCCTCCAGCTGTTGTCTAATACAGCAAATTGTTACACAGCTGCTGAATTTATGCTGCTGTGTAACTGCATTTATAAGGAAGAAAAGCCCAGTCTGAAATGAGCCTTGTTTCTCAATGGCAGGAGCAGTGGCAGCAGGTGCTTGCTAAGAATACCTCTGGAAGAGAGAGGAAGAGCAAGTATCACTTTGACGCTGTCACTCTTCCCAAGGCAGCTGAGGAAATAAGCCAGCTAAGGTTGAAAATGGCAGATTTTTTGGAATCCTTTTGACTAATTTTACGAAGATTTAACCAGACCTATGTGTTTGTCACGTGATTCGTTCTAAGAAACAACTGCTTAAAGAAATCCCTCTTATTTTTCTGCTGTCAGTCAATTTGCTGCCTCAGTGGTAAACATTTACCTCCACCCTATGTCTATGTTTTCAGCCAGTGGGAATTCACACCAAATAATCAGCACATCTTTATTACTGTGAAGTTGCACTATCTGTGTGCAGATGTTCCTGCTGTTAACTTGAAAATCTGGCTGTGTAGTGCCAGAAACATTTATAAATCTGTGATTTTCTTCCTGGGTCTGCTGCTGAAACCTGATCATTTGACTGTTGTCAGACCTCACAAAAGATACAGCAGCAGGACTGATACAAACACTACTCTAAAAAGAGGTAGTTACTTAGGTGACCAGAAGGAGCTGCTCAGGTGCATTTATTGTAGGTTAGAAAGTGCCCTTGAAGGTAAAATCTTCTAAGTAGCCACAGGATAGGTGCAAAAGTGTTAACGATTTGTAACAATGTCTTCAAGCTCTGACCGTAATTAGATTCTGTCATGGTGTCTTTCCTTGAATTCGTAACTAAATGTTGTAATGATGTGGTTTTGTGTGGATAATTCTCCACCAGGAGCCAGAGAAGGATGTTCATTTACACTGCACAGTCATCTAATTAAATAGTTGAAATTAAAATTAGTTTTGGCCACAGGACTTTGGGCTGACTTTTTAGTTATGTAAGAGCATGGTAGACGCCTCTTGTATATATTAGAAGAGCTGGGAAGAGGGATGGGTATGAGATGGTAATGTATGCAGGTAATTAGCTTGTTCAGGCTAGATAAATCTGGAAAGAGTGAAAAGCTTCACAGGGATATAGCCAAATCTGGGGATGGGCAGATGTGCAAGTATGTGGGTGTATTAGTCAGTATTGGGGAGCTAGAGGCACGTAGGATCTATTAATACATCTCATGTGAGTTAACTCCAGCCACAGAGCCAAGGCACTCACTACCACTGTCTAATGATGCTTCACTAGCACCATGCTTTTGAATTAAGTTCTATCTATTATGGATTACAGGAAAAATTTATATAATTTCTCATATTTTGCCCAGATATGCTCTCACAGAAAAAAATACCAGGTACTGGATGATCTTGAGTGAACTAATCTGACACAAAAGTTTTTAAAAGATAAAAAGCTTTATAGTACATTGCCATTCTTCTGAATTGTTCACATTATTAACTTCATCTCCTTATAATACCTCTTTTCAACAGGAAGCTATCAAGTGGATTCCAAGAATGTGGTCATCCTGACCCAACTCATTCAGATTCATTTGTCTCATGATAAAAAGTATGGACAGAATACACCAGGTGTACAGAAGAAGATAAATAGTTCAAATGTCTATGTGGAACCACTGTAAGTAGATATTTTCTCTCCAGTAATGTAATTTTATCTAGCTGTATCTAATTGCAGGTGGTTGCTGAATATAATGATGAGATTGCTCTGTTTTCTGTCTTAATAATGTCTCTAAAGCCTGAAGCAATAAGAGAAAAATCAAGATTATTTAAAATTATCTGGAGTGATTGATTCCACTGTTGCACAGAAGGATATTTTTTCTTGGGCTTTCATAGATTTCAGTAGTTTGAAACTATATTGTCTTTTTTATGGAATAGTTCTAAACCTCCTGTAAGGTGAAAAGATTCATTAATTGGTTGAGTAGTCAATCACCAACACGCGAGACAGAGACTGAACTAGCCAAGTGTCCTCTTAGGTACATTACCCCCAAAAGCCATTGGGATACTTCTAAAATGTAAAATGATGATGTGTTTCTTCTGATTTGGTGATAATTTATTGATTTACCTGCAATTTGCATGAGAATTTCTGTTCACAAAAACAGACACAGCTGGTTTTTCTGCACTGTTAAAGAGCACTGGTGGCCTCATATTCATGGTCAGTGAGCCACCTGGAATACAACTTGGGAGTCTCCTTGCCATCCATAGACCTCTGATACTTGAGCAAAAGCTGGCTCACCATTCAGCTGCAGGTGTCTGTTCCATTCATACCTATCCCCATCTCTTTTAAATTATCCAGCAAGTTTGATCCCTGCACTAGAGGGCAGTCAGAGTCAGCTGCACCAGCTGGTAGGTGTGTCACACCAGCCCCAGGAAAGGTGGGACATGTCTTAGGACCTGCCTTTTAGTCCTTCAGCCTCTCGTCCTTTACCAGGGCCAGGAATGAGCAGCACAGGCACTGCCACTTCTCTTCATGAACAAGAAACTGAAGTGCAGTGGCTGAAGGCCATGATTCCAGTAGGACAGGGCTGGACAGCTGCCACTTTTTTCAGTAAACGTTTAAGACCTTGTGATAGTCTGGCAAATCAGTGTGAGTAGGTTTACATGGTCCATTATACCACCATTGAAGCCATCAAAGCATTTCTGCTTCCTGCAAAGCTTTGTGCTATTCACAAGTCTAATTCACCTGCTCCACCTTCATCAACGACTGCATTCACCTGCAACATCTTAAATCCTGTTTGAATTGTAAGCAAGACAATAGGAGTATCCGTCCATTCCCTCACTTGCTTTCTCCCCAGGGCAGCTGAGCATGCCTGGCTTCTGGCTGTAGGCTGCTTGGGGCTGTGCCCTGTGGTGTGTGTGGCATGACAAGGACAAGGGATTTGCTAGATTCTTTTAGAGTGTGGACTCTCATGAGACAGAGTTCACCCAATATTTGGAAAGGTAAGCCATCATGTGAGTGTAGAAGTGTGTGTGAAGCACAAAGCCAAAGTAAAACTGGAATTTGGTGGCAATAGGTCTGGGATGCTGAGTGTTTGATTTATTTAGGGAGAAAGGAATTGTTCTCCCTCATAGCCAGCACTGAATCATTCATGGAATTCTGAATCTACCTCTTGAGAAGTAGGCGTTGCCTGATGCCTCAGACAAGATACTGAGCTTGGTGGGTGCTAGTGTGACCTGGCCTAGCGGATCCTGTGCTATGCTGGAGGGAGAACTCTGGCAACCACCTGCTTGGATATTTCTACTCTTGTGTGCAGCCAGATTTACAGCACCACAAACATGAGGAAATTATATCCAAAAAGGAACTTCACAGAAATACCATGCTGTTAAGTGAATAGCAGCTTTTTGTAAAGAGCAGTTGACTCAGCAGACTGGCCCCAAATGGATTTTGGGTAAGAGCTTGGTTTTTTTACCATCAGAATGCTGAAAAAGGTAGAGAAGTACAGGATGTGTTATTATCTCTAGTTGAGGGCCATGCCCCCAAGCCATCTTGGTCAATCCTCCCCCTCCTTTGGCCGTCAGGTGCACTGCTCAACACTGTCTGCAGCCCACTATCTGCCAAGCCTGGCTTTCCACCACCTGCACCAGACAAGTTTTCCTTTGGCCTGCTGCTGTTCAGGGCTCCGGCAGTTCCAACGGCAAACACGGATACAAGCATTACCAAAGGCAAAGCCCCACGTGGAGGGGACAGTGTGCATCTGGACCTGCTCCAAGCTGAGTAAGTCATCTTTCTTCTTTCACATGCTTAAGCAGGAACCAGGAAATATCTTCAGGTTTGTTGGTTTTTGTTGGGTTTTTGTTCCTAATTCCTGCTTACTCTATTTATAAAGGACTGTCAATCTGTAAACATCCTCAAAGCACAAGGTGCACTCTGAGCTTTTGCTTTCTCAGATTTCATGTCTGTTTACATTACAATAAATCTAAATAAATAAAGGGCAATAGTAGTATCTCTTGTCCTTTATTTATTTAGATTTGCTTTTTTGCTTTTATTTTGCTTTGTTTTCTGCCTGGTGACCAGACCAGTCTGGTCTGGAAAAGCTGAACTCAGGAAGGGATTCCCATTGTTGTCGGGGCTCTAAATGAATATTCCAGTGTCAGTCCTACATTTCTTTTATTTTGCATGCCCTAAACTCCCATCACTTTCACTGGGTGCTGACACTTTTAGCCAATGGCAGCATCAGATCCCCCAGCAGGGATCTATCTCCTGTTTTGAGGCTATAGGAAATTTATGTTTAATTTCCCTCTGCTGTGTGTAATCCTTTTCTGCAGCATAAAGATATAGGGAGTGAAAAGCTCTACCATTCTGATTTCATAGTTTGTATAACATTCCATTTCTGTAGGCGATGGGATGTGGTGCAGGGCAGTGAGGAGGAGGAGAGCTAGGGCCTTGGAAAGTGCTTTTTCTGATTACTGAGACTTAGCAGCTCTTGGGCATGACCAAAATAATTTTAAAATAAACCCAAACCCAAATCCTTCTTTAAAACACCTAGGTCCTTTCCTTTTTCTCCTTCCCCTTTCCATTTCATCCTTTTTTTTTTTTTTTTTACTTGTCTCCTTCCCCTTTTTATGTCTCCTCTCCTATGAGCACCAAAATTTCTTTTAACCTTCTCTCGCAAATTTTAAGACATCTCTGGCCTCAAACAGGAGCTGATGTGCCAAAACCCCATGAGAGAGGTCTATTCTTACTGTATTTCTGGCCTATTTTTCTTGTGAGGAGAGTTGGGTGCCCTCTGAAGCTCAGAATGGTATCTAGAGTTTCAGATGTTCCCCCTGACCACATACTCTGTGTAAAGTGCTTGTCTGCTAACAAGGAAAAAAGAAGTCACCACAGGAGTGAAGTGCTGTCAGTTTGGAGAATGGAAGGGTAGGAAATGTCACACTTCTTTCTCTTTTGTAGGGAAACCAGAGGGACAGCATATCATGAGTGACCACTTGAAAGGCAGTAAAGGACAAAAGGACTGAACTCAGACACATTTCAGGTCAGCTGGGTGCCACCTTTTCTCTTGTCAGAGGTATGTTAGCTGTTTCAAGCATTTTTCTTCATGGCAGTGATAGTAGACAAGGTTTATGAGTACGAAACTGGGAGACAGAGACATAAAGAGGACAATTGCTTCACAACACAAAGGTGGGGCTACTCCCAAGGAGAAAATGCTGCCCCATAAAGCTGGATCTAGACCACTTTTGGATGAGGCAGCAGGGTACACAGTAGCATAATTCCATCAGCCCAGTGCTTGCTCTGGTACTGCCAATGGGTCCTTGGGTAGTTGTACCTTTTTCTGTAGCTTTGTTGGCCAGTTTGATACTGGCCTCTTTGTGTCAGCTCAGGCTGAGGTTGAAGATGTGATTTGGACTGTGAAAGAAATGGCAGACCAGAAACTTGGCAACAGTCCATGTCTCCTCTTTTTCCTGTGTTTTCCAGTACTGCCCCCCCTTTGTCTGTCACCTTGTAGCAAAAGTAGCATCATATCAGATTGGTTCCTGGCATATCATTTTGGAAGCACAGATATACTGGACTCTGTCAATGAAGTTTATGTAACATGAAAAGTATCTTTAAAAAAAATTAGACAGTTCTACAGTTCTCTAAAATCCTTCATTGACCTGCATTAAGCCTTTCACATAAACCTTCTTAAAAGCTCTGCAAGTCAAATCCTGCCTCATCAATGCTTTTTCCCATAGGATTTGGTGGGCCTCAGATACTGTGGTTAATTTAGAAGGCAAACACCATAGAGATGATGCCCAAGGACAGAAATCCATTATGTTTCCTTCATGGTGCAGAATACACCCAGGTAAGGGCAGCAGGGATGGTGGAGCAACAAGCCCTATTGTGTTTCACTGAACTAAGAACCAATTCCATGGCAGCAGTTCTGTTGATTTAGTAGTAACTTTACATAACAGTTTAGGAGACTGGCACTACAATTCCAAACAAAGCCATAAAATCTATAATAATAATGCCTGGGTTTAAAGGAAGATGTATTTCACCTTTTTTGCTTTTTTTAACTTTCCTTTTCCTTTGGAAAAATGCCTAACTGAAACCATATGTGTAACTTATACACAGTAGTACATAAAATCAGAAAACTTTTCAGAATTTTTTTTCTTCTTGTGTTAGAAGTGGATCAGGCCTGTAAATAGATGCATTCTTTACGCCATCAGCAGTTTGTTTTGATTTTAATCAACCACATGATGCTATCCCAATATAATTTAACTTATAATTGTCTTTTGTCCAGATGCCCAAATATTAGCATTGCTAATAAGAACTCACTAAGGTAGCACTCAGAGGGGTTTTGTCCCCTGAATGCTGCCAAGTAGTTAAGTTATAATATATTCAGAGGTTTGAAAGTCTGCAGTCTTAGTACTCTCCCTGGTTATAAAATTACTATTCTGGGAACTAACCATCCAGTTAGTACAATTACTTATTTCCAGTAACAGCAGGTCCAACCTGGTTCAAAGGTAAAACACCTGGTGATGTGTAATGGCATAGTATATAGGGAAGTTCTTCTCTGAGAACAACTATGATCACCTTGAAGCAAGTATATTAAAAACCCTTGAAGATTTGTACTCTACACTGTGTTGCTAGAAATGCTGCTTTTCTCAAATTCTAATATTTTATTTAAACAAAAATCTGTTACACTTTTTTCTTCATTAATATATTGTGGCAATGTGCAGGGCAAAGCCAGCTGACACTGAACTCTAAAATGCCTGACTTAGCAGAGCTGAAGGGAAATCCAGGAAGAACATGTGCTGTGCATGGTAATTTGGAAGTGTGCACATAAGCAAATGTTCTGGTAGCATGGACATTTTAGATCTGAAATATATGTGCAGCCTTTAGATCAAAGGGTTCCTAAGTGTTTTATTATGCTGATCTATCTAATGATATTGAGCAAACTCCAAAGTACCAGTATCTGGTAAACATTCACTTACCCACCTCTGATATGAAGCAATTGCAGGAATCAATCATAGTTACTCTCTAACAGCATGCAACAAACTAATTTCAGTTTTGTGGCAGGAAGATTGGGAGCTCTTACTCACACATGAAATGACAGGAGAAAGTCTTGCAGCTGATGTCCTTGCCATAGTTGGTGTGTATGTACCTGAGTCTTTCCAAAGGAGCAGAGGAGACTGAACATGAGCTTAGGGGCAATGTCCTGAGCCCTGCTTGGGTCTGGGGATTGCCCTGGGGGCTCTCATGGAGTGGAAGGTGTGGAGGGAGCACAAGCACTGGCCCAGCACAAGGAGACCAGTGGTAACTGAGATCTCCTTGAAGGTACACAGAGCAGATGAAGGGGGTCTGGGGGAGAGAACTGGGGATGCAGACCTTCCCTGGTAGGTGGGTGGGTTTGGGAAAGGGGTGAAGGAGAATGAGTGTTGTCTGGTGTTGCACAGGTATCTGTGCAAGCAACAGTGGGGACTTCAGCACCTCTGCCAGGCTTCTGTGAGTCCCAGCTACTCTGAAATGTCTGGCACTGAGTGTGTACAGAGGGCCAGTTGTTGTTCAGGCTGGGAAGTGGTGTTGGTGGTACCAAGTGGAGCTGGCCCAGAAATGGCACTTTGGGGTTAACCACTGCTGGCCAAATTAAGGCACAAGGCGGTGCAGAAGTGGCTCTAGGCTTGTCACAGAGGGTGATTGAGGAGCACCAGGAAGGGCAGCAGCTCGGTAAAGGACAGGGCAGCTTGATCTTAAGACAGAGAAATAGCATGAAACTAGAGGAGGAGGAAACACTCATTCTCCTTGAAATCTCACTGGCTCCTCATTCATAAGGCATAGTAGTATTGCCACACTTTTCTGGCATTTGAATTGGGAAGGGTTTAAATGTTGTCCAAATGTTAATACTGCAAATTAGCTAGAATCACCTTTTTCTTCTTCCAGTGGGACAGAGAAGCATCACATTTTTTTCTATTGCGGGGGTGGGGAAGGGAGTTAAGTTGCTGGAGCCAGGGTATAATAGCACTTTTTCTAGGTATGGCTGGGGTTTGGTTGGCTGTTTTTTCTTCCATACCAAGCCTTTCCAGCCCTGAATTATTTTAGTTAGAACATGTTACTATTTTCATCTCTCATCAGTCCAAACTGTTGACCTAGTACGTCTTCTGAGATAAAATGCATTATTTGATATGGGAAAATTGGTGTCAGTTAAAAAAAAATAAATTGCATGCTCACCAGACATAGAGAGCCCTTAAGGACCAGGTCTCAGGCTCTGTATTTGCAAATGAGTGCTGACTCAGGTAATTGAGTTTTTGGCAAGATAGCACCTCACAATGTCACATTGAGGCCCAAAATATATTAACTCATCTGTTTGCAAAGATGATGCATCTGTCCACCCATTTGTTTACAGAACTATCCTAAAGGTCAAAATGTCACTGTAGTTCAGCTACAAGATTCTGAAAATAAAGAACAAGCAGCATGATTTCCTTCTCAAATTCAGTGTATTATGTGTTAATTTAAAACTTTCCACTCCTGTGGAGAACAAAAAGTGAAGCTAGCTAGAGGCAAGTGGTAAAGATAAAGAGTTTGAATTGTTCTGACCCTGCAAAGAGAAAATCCAAAGCACACAAATCAACTCTTCTAACAGTAAAATAAATCAAGTTCTTAACATTTTCACAGCCATATCTGAGTCATGGGGTTTCAGTAACACTACCAAAAATGTTATTGACAATTATTTAATTATTCAAGGAAGAATATCCCCAGCCTAGGCTTTCTACCAACTGTCTTCTCAGTTGGTAGAAATCCTCTTGCTGGAGGATTGCTCTGAAAAAAGATGGCCTTACACTGGCAGAACCCTGTGGAAGTCTGTGGGAGTTTGCTTTCACTGTGACTTGCAGGAAACAGTTGGTGAAAAGCTAAGTCTGATGGTGAGTGCTGTAATGCAAATGGCCAAATCCAAGAAGGAATACAGGCACCTAAACACTCACTGACCTCTGTGACAGGCTGTGGCTTACATTTCTTCAGGTGGCTTGCTTCTGTACCTTCTTTTTTCTTTCAGGATTAGCATATCAAAGTTCAAAAACTTGTTTATTTTCATAAAGAATGTGTGTATTTTCAAGAGCTGTGGGCAGACTGGCCAACAGTGCAGAAAGGAGAGTCCTGGGGAGGATGGTTAAAAAGCCAGGGGCAAATTTAGATTACTTGATGGGCTGTGCTGAATGCACAGTGCCTTGGCTGTGCTGAGTGTCTGGACAGAGGGTGGCAGTGAGTCTGGGCAAGGCAGCAATGCCCCACAGCCTGCTGATGACAGCTGTGCTACTGGGGAAGCAGGAATATCAAAGGAATCAGTCCCAGAGCAAATGGGGCCAGTGCTCTGGTGGCCCTGAGTGCCTCGTGCAAGCATCCTAGCTGCCCCAGGTTTCCTAAAGAAAACCAGGGCATGGGAGAGCTGCATCCTCCACTTACTTTATATCTTTGCAGAAGTCCTCAGAGGCCACTAAACCTTACAATCCTTGGGGCAAGAAAATACAATGTGACTGAAAAAGCTTCTCGTACAGAGATCTAGGAAGGCATCACCTCTAAGCATAGGCAGCCTACTGAAATGCAGCATATAGTGCTTTGGTTTAGGAGCTGACAAGCCCAACTTTCATCAGTATCCACCACATATGCAGATTTCCCTGAGAATTCCATGGTTTTCCCAGCCTTTGCCTTTTCAAGGTGGCATCACTGTCCTCTTTGAGTCCCTGCAGCTTATTGCTGGGGACACTCACACCATGCAAGCAAAATCCTCACACAGCACCTTCTTTCCCATGCTGTTGCTTCTCTACTCTATGTGGAAGGTCTTCCAGACTAAAACCCAGGTACAGAAAAACATCACACAAGAAACAAATGCTTCCCTGGGCAGGCACAGATCAAAGAGGATTTGTTCCACCCCCATCAGATATCTAGAAGGTTAATCTTGGTGGTGGTGCAACCTGGGAGCTGCTCTTCCCTGACTCCTACCTTTCATGATCTGCAGAGGACTTTGCATTGCTTTGATGCCCAGTCTCCAGGGCTGGGTTAGCAATCAGCCCTCAGAGCTCATGGGAGCACAGCCTGAACCACAGTCAGCAATTTTGTCTCCTGGCTTGACACAGACCTTCACTTCATTTACAGCTGCCCTGAACCAATTTGGCTGTAAATGCAGCTAGGTAGGTTGAACAGAAGTTTTGCTGAGGTAAGATTGACCAGCTCAAGCCTTTATTAGCATCCAACACCCTGAAGTGGATGTGGTCTAAGGAGACACATGAATGCTTTTTCACTTCATCAGAAGGTAAAATGTTACTTAATTCATTGTTGTAGGTCAAGATTTCTATTGGAACAAGAGGCTTGAAGAGGAGTACATGCTTTTTGGAGAGAGTGAGACAAAAAATAAATACAAAGAACCATCACATATGTATATAGCAACTGGAAAAAAATCAAACATTTTAAGTGCAGTACTCAGTAGTGACAAATTATCCATCTCTTTTGTGTCTTAGGGAAAAGTATAATAAAATTGCAGACCTTGATCAATGGTAGATGAGTCATTCAATGACAAACTGTAGTGATGAGTCCAAACCTTTTAATTCAAGTACATTTTAATCTCCTGTCCTGTTTAATTGTCCAATAACAGCAACTTGGATGGAGAGTGATAGACTGTGCATACAAAGTGTTTTAAACTCCAAATTTTATTTGTAAGCTAGCAGTGAAGAAGATGCTAAATAGGCTAGATCCTGACCTCTCCTAAGTACTAATGCACTTAACCCAGAGGAGGAACATGCCTGGAAAATTAAAAGGAGTTCACTAAAACTTCAGTGAAACTGAGAAGTCATCACACTTTGAAAGGCAGAAAGAGAAATACATGACAGCTTGCCTTATGACCTAGAAACTCATTCATTGCATTTTTATAACCCTTCTGCTAAAATCAGGAACATATAGCCCTGCCCTGCTCCAGAAACTATAACATCCTGTCAGTTTGTATGGAAAATGCAAGTGTTCTCTCAACTTACTGTAGGCCTTTGTTTTGTTTTGCTTTTTTGTCTATCTTGTTTCTCCTAGTCTTCAGCCTTCTATGTTTGCTAAAGCTATTCAAGAATGCAATGCCAAACAACGCCCTGTTACTGCTCTGGAGCTTTTATTTGAGAAGGCAGCCTCTCAAATGTACTCATCTAGGCAGCAATAGCTACCTTCACCCATAGTTAGGGTTGCACAACCATTTCCATTTCAAGAGTCTTTTCTTTGTTTTGTTTTGTTTTGTTTTGTTTCCATTTTTTTCCCCAAAGTTGCCTGTATCTTCACTAGACTTGGTCATTCAGGCTGAAATTTTCCATGCTAGGTGTGTACCTCAAGCCTCTTCTCCTTAATTTAAAACAAAACTGCTTCATTATAACTCATTTCTGAGAACAAGATGATGCAAAACGTGTGCACTTCCCACATCAGAGATCTTACTGTAAGCTGAAGAGCGCCAGTGCATTCACTCCTTCACCTTGTTTGGAGGTCAGTGCAAAGCTGCCCTGCTTCTTAGAAGAGCCTTTGTCATTACTGTGGTATTTCTGGAAATTTGAAAAAGTGCAGGACTGAAACCCTTCAGCTCTGCCTGGTTAGAAGGAACCTAGAGTTTGCAAACTAAATTCTGTAAAAATGCGCCAGCCTTTCACGTGGAAACCAGCACAGTGTCACAGTGAAGTGTCACAGTGAAGTGTCACAGCAGTGACACAGCACCTGCCTGGCCTCAGGCGAAGAGCACAGGCACCAGAGAGAAGAGGGTCAGCCACAGGCAGAGGATTTTCCTCTCCAGGTCCATAAGTAAAATACAGGTCTGCTATTCATGTCCAGCACACAATTTACTCTATATTCTTCTTAGGGGAAGTTTATGGACATGAGTTTTCCACCAGGAGTAGTTTCTCTGTAATCTCAGATGGGAAAGGGCTGATGAGGAGTTGATGTTCCAGCTATATCAGATAACCCTTGTGAGCACTAAGGTGAAATTTTGATGTTGCCATGGTTTAGCTTCCTTTTAATACCTCAGAAGCATTATGGAATGTACTTCACACACCACCATTAACACTGCAGCCATTCAGAAGCCAGATCTTCCATGGCAACTATATTCAGCTCCCCTTTGTGGCATGACAGTGGTGTGGAGAGTATAGAGAAACAATTCAGAAATTATGATGTCAGTGTGACCAACTGAAGAGCCACATCCACCTCTGGACTCCACTCATTAAACTGTCTCCTCTGGGACTTGTGACTTTTCCTTAACAAGCTTCAGAGTATTACCATTTTCGTTATGCCAGGCTTCTTCCTCCCATCCCCTCTCCCTCTGGCATATGTTAATGAAGATATTACTACACAGTGAGAGCTGTGTAGTAGAGAGAAAGAGCACATATGTGGCTAAAAGGAAGCATTATGGCAAGATATCAAACCTCTCATCATAATAATTAAGTGTCAAAAAAGAAAAGGCAAAAATGCATATTTTGAGATGCATTGGCTGTTTTAGTTGCGTTTTTCCACTTCTGACAGAAGCTGTAGGAGCAGGTCTGTGATTCTGCCACAAGCCTGGAGCAGCTGGGGACAGGTTTACTGCAAGCACAGACAGCACAGGGCTGCCTGGGGCAGCAGAGTGCTGGGGGCTGAAAGGTGCTGACTGCCAGAGGACCCGCTTGGCCAGCACAAAAACTCAGGGTGCTGCTGCAGCTGTTGCTGTTGCAGCAGGGGTCAGGCTCCTTCCCTGGCACCTGCTGTGGACCCTGGTGAATGAGGACAGGTCTCAACATATCTGGTTCCCATTCTCCTGTTTCTTCCTCACATCCTTCTAGCCTGACACCTGCCTCCCCTCTCAGAGCAGCAATGGTAACTTTGCCCGTGGAACTCAGTTGATTTGTTCAGTAGGGCAAGATGGGGTTACTGCTGAATAAATAAGATTCTTGGAAAAACTTCAATTATTTAAAAATATTTAAGAGTGTTTCCTCTAAAATGCAGAACTCTGAGTTCTAGGAATGACTAGAATGACTAAGGATTTGCCACGCAGTTATGTGGTCATGTCAGCCTCAAGCTGCCTCACACCATGACACATGTTCTTCAATTTGCACCCTAACACACTTACGTGAAAAGTTGACAAATGCAGAGACAAGTGATGTCAAAAAAAAAGTAAACAAATAATTTTTTTATAAGTATGTCAACAAAACCAGCAAGACACTATTTCATATTTTCTGGTCAAGTTTGCTCTTGGCATAAATATTAAAAGATGGATAACCCCAGCAGCTTCAAATCTGACTTCATTAGGAGCATCCACAAAAGGTCACAACAGAGATCTTCACTAGTGCACACTTTCAAAAAATTTGCAGTGGGGTCATGAAACCAGAAATGCTTGTGTTTGAGAAAGTTTCAGTGCTAAAATGGCTGTAATACAGAATCTCTGGTAACTTTTTGGTGTTGCTTAACTTTTAGTACTAATGACTTTTAAGGGGTTTAGTTATCCTAAACTGCTCTAAAGGCTTAGACTGTTTTAAGCAGTTTAATTTACAGTCATGCCAGTTCATAGGGGTTGAGGGAACCCAGTTAAAGCAGTGTATGGTCAGGACATGTCAAGACATACAGTTCAGCTCTGATAAATGTTCAACGTGTTGAACATGTCATAATTTTCAGGCTTTTTTTTTTCCCTGATTTTTTTTTTTTTTTTTTTTTTTTTTAATAGAGGACCATCACACATAAACATAGAGGCTTTTTGGCACTGAGGTTCAGGAAAAATATGGATTTCCTCAGAAATTAAGTATTATGAATTTCCTCAGAAATTAAAAGGTGAAAATATTAATTGATACTTCAGTGTTTTTGCCATGTTACTTATTTTGGGGTTTTCACTGCTGTCTTAGGATTGCTCTCTAGGAGTAGATCATTGAAACAGATCCTGGCTCTTATGTAGTGCTTCTTATCTGCTCATTGACTGTTTGCATTGCCCTCTCCAGCTCCGAGAAGGGAAGCTGACAAAGTTTCAAAGGTTTGCAACAACTACTTCATTTTTGCTGTGGCTTAGTAAGAAGACACTAGTTTCTCTCTCCCCTCGGGGAGGGAACTCACTGTTCCCATTAAACAGGGCTGAACCTCCAAGACCCAGCAGGCCAGCAGCCTGCCTGGAAGCTTTCATGTAGGAGGCAAAGGCAGGCGACCATGCATTGCATCCGGAAGAGACCCAGGGCAGAGAGAAGGGATAGGGCAGTAAAGACCTGGACTGGGCAAGGAACACAGAGGGTCCCAGAGTTGGTGACAGTGAGCACAGCTGTGGCTGTGTGTTAGACAATGTTTGCTTTGCTAATCACTATCTGCATAGCCTAGCTTTTTCTAGCATAAATTGGTTCTTATTATATTGCATTAAATTCATATCATACCATATACAGTTGTGCTGAAAGGCTTTCTGGAACTCAGGCTACAGGGGAGGGTTGCAGCCCCGTGTTTCTTGTCTAGTATTGAGGGGGTCCAAGCCAGATGATTGGTTTCATCTTCCTATCACAACTCCTCACTGCTTCCAAGAGTTTATTTACTCACTGGCAGTGCCCTCCTCCAAGGAGAGAGGGTTCTGCCATTGAGTCAGTTGGAAATGTAATAATGGACCTTGCTGAGTGAATATTTCTGTCTGGAAGATGCTTAACATGCTTGGCACACTGTTAGGAATATTTCATTAGCAATAACAGTAGTACGGTCTCTCTAGTAAAGATCTTTGCAAACACAGGAGAGAGAGGAATAAAACACTACAGCAGTGCTTTCACCTAGGGCAGTTACAGAAAAATCCCTTTTGCTACTGCCAGCTCTACCTGTGAACAGAAAGGGTCTGTTTGCATTTGTGCTGAAGAGCTAATGCTGATGTGTTCCTAATTTTTATATAATTTTTATATAATACCACAGAAACCCTTAGGATGATAAGAAATGCAGATGAACAGCAAGAAATAAGAATGTGCCATTGTGTTCCTGCAGCTCCTAATGAAGTTTTTAGAGTATATTGGGCACAGACACAGTCACAGGCACAGATGATTTGGGCTTCGGGCTCTGCCTCACCTCTGTCACTTTAGGATGAGACTCAGACCATTCCCCTCTTCCCCTTTCACCCATCATTCCAAGTCCTTTGGCACCATCATCACTTAGCTATTTTATATTACAAATACCTAAACAACTGCCTTGTGAGGAAAGAGACTGTTATTGCGCCCATGTGGCTCATTAGAAACTGTATGACAAGAGGATAAAGTAGACTATCCAAGAACACGTGGAACATTTCAGCAAATCAGAGAGTTCAACCTGCTTTTCTTAAGTTCAAGGCTTTCTGTAAGCCATTGGACTTTAGCAGAGGAGACCACTCTCCAGACAAGCTCGTCAACACACCTACTTAGAATCTCCAGGATAAAAGCACATGCAGAAATTGGACCCTTTGCACTAGATCAGAATTAAGAAAAAAACCCCAAAATATTAACTCTTTAAATCTCAAATGTTAATTGTTCTGTATAGCCTCCCATTATTGTCAAGTGCTCTGGATTGCATATCCAGGTTTACTGCAGTCAGTTCTGGAAAAAAATGCAGGAGTAATCTGACTGCATCCAGCAGTTTTGCAAGAAATCACTGAGCAGCTTACAAAAAGGACAGAGAAGAGATAAACTGCATATTTGTAGCCTGGCTCAAACTTTCCTAAAGAGCTAATGAGGGAGAGATCAGAAATTTTAGCTACCCTGTTCTGCTGGTTCCATATTGTCCCCACAATATCCTTAATCATGGGAAGTCAAGTAGGAACAAACAAAGGCACACATAAAACTGTACCTGGAATTGCAGAACAAAAATGAAAAGCATGGTCTCCAGAAAATCCAGAGAAAAATACTTGTGCAATTATTGTGAAATTTGAAAATGTAAAGCTTAGAAAAGGTTTTACTGCTGTTATTTGAGACAATAGAGATTTAGTAAATAAAGGGTTTCCAGCAAAGGTGAATAAGCAAGAGCACTGTCACAGAAAAGCATATCAGAACCTTGCTTTGTGACATCAGCCTGTCTTTATAAAGCTGTGAAGGCAGTGATGAGCTCAACATAGTGCCTGGGCTTTACTTTCTTGCACACAAGAGCCTGGGCAAAGTGTCCAATCAAAGGTGCTGGTGCAAGGTTGCTGGTGTCCCAAAGTACCTCTCTTGTCATCAAGAGAAAAAGATGGAGAAAAAGAATCAATCTAAGGGGCTGGAATGAAAAAAGTAAGGGAAGTCAAAACCAGGTCAGGAGGTCAGGGAAGTCCAGGAGGAGGTGCAAGGATTTATCCCAATGTTGGACGAAATTCTTGTAGACATGAATATATATTATTCACCCTTGGGATGAAAGTGTGGATGCTGTAATAATTCTCCAAGGCAAAGAAAGCGATCTCAGCATCAAAAGAGTTTTCTAATTGAAACTTGGACTAGGACAAGACAAAAGGGCAGGCTTGTTCTTAGTATGTCCTCAGGAGGAGATTGAAAATGTGACTAAAGTTTTTTTTTTTAAGGGTTACTCCTGTTCAAAGAATGAAAGAGGCTTGAAGTAATTTGCTAAATATAAATACAGAAGACTTACAGGTGAGGAGGGTACTTTTTGTCCATGTCTGCATCTGAAACTAGATGACCTCTGGTTGAACTTCTGCTTCTCATTTCCAAGGATAGGATGATACCCCACATCTCTTGAAGCTGAACAAAAGGTGAACATTTTCCAGTGTAGTGAGCTGTATTCTGCCCTCAGAGCTATTGAACTTGCAGTCAATTTAAATCTAATGTGAAAATTGAAAAAGAGAGACCAGCTGTGATTTTCATGAAGCTAATCTCCTTTCTAACAAGGATACTTAATAATTCTCAAAATAGCCCTTGAATTCCTTTACTTCTCTCCCTGCAGACATCAAGCAGGACTTCTATGTGAGCCTCGTGGATGAATTTTTGAGGTATATCCTCTGCTATTAGCAGATACATGTCACCAGATTAATGGGGAGGTAGGGAGAAGAGAGAACAATCTAACAGACCTCAGTGCCAGGGACTAGTCCCACAGGGAGCTGTGGAAGATCTACAAAACAAATCACAACAAAAGAAGCAAAAGCTTATGTTTACCTCCCCCTCAGTTTAATGCTCTCAGCTGCAGAAAAACAAAGCAGAAGAGAAATCAGGAATAAAATCCAGTCATCCACATGCTATCAATTGGTTTCACCTGCTCCTGGATGCACAGGTTGATATAGCCGTGAGATACTGCTGCATGGCCTCAGAGGGACAAGCATTGCTGGCAGAAGTTTTGTGCCAGCTAAATAGATAAGTGAAGCTATAATGGACTATAGGTTTTTTTCTTCAGGAATTCCATTTTATGGAAGATTACAAATTGCATTTATTGACCACTTTGAGTGAGGAAGAACTCCAAAAAAAAGTAATTCTTTTTATATCGCAAGTCTAAACTTGTGAGACAGAGAGAGTTAGAGCTTGTGATTTCTAAGAGCTGGTCCCAGTAAGTTGCTCTAGCACTTCACCATGCCATGGAGACCTGCAGTGTGATACTGTGCTGAGAGTACTTGGGAGAAATACCTCCAGGGAAAATAGCAGTTGTGCATTCAGTGCAGGATTCAGCTCATGGGCAGGATACGGGGTGCAGAGATCCATACGGAACGAGGACAGGAAGGATCAGCGTGTTTGTTTATTCGATCCATGACTGTATGGGATGGTAAGTCCAGTTCCAGGACCAGGGCAAATGCACCATGGCTGGATGATGCTCAGTGCTGAAATGGAACATACTTACTCTGCTGTGTCAAATGCTTTTTAAAGAAGTGAAGGGACACTCTGTTCTGGCAGATTGTATATCATGCACAGTCTGTCTGAGCTTCACTGACTTCGTGATGAGTCAAGTGTGGTCTGTCCTTCCACAGCTGGTCCTCTATATGAATTTAATGGCTTCTAACAGCACTAAATCCTGTGAGCTTTGGCTGAAAAGATTATTAAAACATGACTGTGTGCTTGCATTTGATCCAGATGAGATCTGTTCTGCCATGACCCAGTAGTGTGCAGGCCACGTATCAATGGTTGCAGCATCAGCGTTCATGTTCATCCCTTGCCTGTGCAGAGTATGGTGTGGGTTCCTCAGACAAAAGAGTTTGTCATCCTGCAGTTGGAGATCATATTGCAGTGTCTTACCATCAGCAGGGCACAAAGGTTTCATAGGCAGTTTTAATCCTGGCATTTCCTATCCGTGAGCTGCTGATTTTGTCCCTTTGGTGATGTTCTTTTTGTGTGTCATATGATCATAAGTCTACACTTGTGAGCATTTTCCTTGCAATATTTGGGTATTTTGTCTATAACTCTCCAACAGTGTGCTTTTGTGTCTTCCTTTCTAGAACTTTTGTTACTGCTCAGTTTATAATCTTTAGTGATCAATTCTGCTATGAAACAAAGCAGTCTAAGACATGATTGCTTAAGCATCTACAATAATGAGACTAAATGTTTTGGCATTGAGGAGCTGCTGTAAACAGAGCTTCTTTTGTGATGGGTTCCTACTGGAAGTTATTGAAATCTCCTATCAGTATTTTTGTTAAGTTTTAAAACATACTGCTTCCTTTATTACCTGCATCCCATGTGATTCCCTCTGTCATTCAACAAATTAATAACACAGCTGTGTGAGAAGCCAGTTTTGCATGTGAACTTCAGGGTGACTTTCACCAGGACGCAATTCAGCCGCCTGCTGCGCCAGGTGCCAGGTGTTGGGGCCAACCTGGGACAAACACTGGGCTGGTTTGTTACAGAGCTCTTGGAAGTGAGGCTGCTTTTGTGCCTCTGCCAGGACAGAACAAGCAGCCTTCCCTGCTGTGAGGTTGCTCACCACGTCTCTAACTAGGGGCTGCTGGTGGCTGTTGTCCCATTAGGAACTGCAGCAGATAACCTGCTTTTTAAATGGGAGCTTGTCCTTGGTAAGATCAAAAGCCTTCATGCTGCAAATGGAGCACACTTTTAAATAAAAGCAGCCCCTCTATAGAGCAGTGTCAGGTTTTTCAGCAAGTTTTTAGCAGAGTGAATTTAGCTGCCCTAAGAGGTACAGATACTGATGTAAAATCATAGAATGGTGTGGTTGTAAGGGACCTTAAAGATCATCAAGTTCAACCCCCTTGCAATTGGTAGGGACATCTTCCACTAGACAAGGTCAAAGCTCCATCTAACCTGCCTTTGGACACTTGTAGGGATGGGACAGCCACAGCTTCTCTGGGCAACCACTTCCACTGTTTTATCACCCTCACAGTAAAGAATTTCTTCCTAATATCTAATCTAAACCTACTCTCTGTCAGCTTAATGCCATTCCCTCTTTTTCTATCACTACATGCCTTTGTAAAATGTCCCTCTCCAGCTCTGTTGTAGGTTCCCTTCAGGAACCCCAGTTGTAGGGGTTCTGAGGGCTCCCTGGAGCCTTTTCTTCTCCAGGCTGAACAACCCCAGCCCTCAGCCTGTCTTCATAAGAGAGGTGCTGCAGCCCTCTGATCATCTTTGTAGCCTCCTTTGGACTCAACCCAGCAGGTCTGCTCCCTTCTTTTGTTGGGGCCCCAGATCTGGATGCAGCACTCCAGGTGAGGTCTCACCAGAGCAGAGCAGAGGGAGACAATCCTCTCCCTCACCCTGCTGACCACACTTATTTGGACGAAACCCAGGGTATGTTTGGCATTTTTGGGCTGCCAGCGTGGTTGCTGGGTCATGTCCAGCCTCTCATCCACCAACTTGCCTCCTTTGATGTATGATCCTGAAATCTGCTGCTGTGATAGAATATGGAAGGGGTGGGGTACAGATGGAAGAGCAGTGGTGGTGACCCTGTGTAGAGATCAGGACAGAGGACAGATCATGTTGTTTGCCCTGATGTTGGAAGTAGCAGCTGTCCATATATTCTGTCCCCGGTCAGCCAGAGGTGGAGGCAGCAGAAGACAGTGTGACTCTCCAGCACCCTGGAATAGGCAAAATGGGCAGCTGGGTCAGAGCTGGCTTGTGTGCTTTGGCTTCCTGCTCTGGGAAGTTAGTGACTTCAGTAATTCCTAGAGCCAGCCCTGCACCTGTTATATAGGGCCTCAATTATTTCTCTTTATGTTTGCATTGCACTACTTTTTCCCTCTCTCAGCTACATCCCTGCCCATTCTTGTTTGCATTGGAAGGGAAAGATCTAACCAGCACTCTTTTGTAACAGGGATGCTCTTTTAATTCAAATGGTAGCAGTCTGTGTGATTCTGCTGAGCATCTTTGTTTCCATCTCCAGCTGCCCTCCTCTGCAGGGTGAGCTATTGCAAACATGTCAGATCTAGCACTAACATGATGGATTCTCACATCAAGCAGATGAAAAGACAATAAATACCCCTACAAACTGTCAATGAGGGTAAATATTAGCTTCATTAGGGGAGACATCTCTCTCTTTCATGCCAGCACATAATGTTTACAACAGCATCTTTAGTTTTTGTCTGCAGAATGCTGAGGCTTTGTTGATTGGGAAACTACCCATGTCCCTACATCCATCCAGGAAAGCAAGGGGAGCATTTTCTCTGTGCTGCAGCCAAACTCGCTTTCTTCCAGCACAACAAAAACTTGCTACACCAGCTTCATGTTGGAGGTGTTGAGAGGGGTGGAAAGTGGGAAAAGATGGAAGTGTGGCCAGAAGGCTGGTGCCTCAGATACCCTTGGCATGCAAGTTGTAGCTGTGTTTCTACAGTGACAGAAAAGCACATGAAAAGTGAGCAGCTTCTCTTTTGTCTCTAGCAGGAGACCAACACCAACTCTAACCCAGAGAATGTGATGGAGTACAGCCAGAGTTTTGTCTGGACCCTGGGGACCTGCCAGCTGTACACAGCTGGGAGCCAAGGCAGCGCCTCTACAGGAGTGAGGGAATATGGCATCAGCCAAAGGGAGGAGATGAACAGAAAGGAGTTGGCAGGTAGAAACGGAAAGAGTATCATATTTTGGGGAAGTGGTTGATGTTCAGGAACACTTGTCCTGGGAACAGATAGTGCTCGCCTATTAAGGGCATTGACTTGGAGATCACAGTGCCTTCTGTGATCCAAAAGTTAGAATGAATATTAAGCTCAGCAAGCACAGCAATAAAGTGGGGAAGCCAAGCTAGCTTGCAGAGTAAAACCCAGGAGATGGTTTAACTGTAACACAGGCTTGCACAGAATTGCTTAGTAAATTGCTAGGCCCTGCTGTTGAACATAAGTTGCAAAGCTTTAAAACGTAGTCTTCTATTCTCTCTCCATTGTCAGATACACCAAGTATTTATGGCAGGCTTGTTTGAATCCCATAAAACACTGGAGGGTGTTTCTGTTCCTCTGGAAGCAAAACAGGGAGAAATTTGCCACAGCAAGTTGTGGATGGGATTGGGGAAGTGCCCCTTCTGTCCAATGGCTCCCATGCACCCTACTGTCCAAACAGCTCCTGCATGGAGAGTGCCCTGTGCTTGCAGACAGGGAGGGAATATGGAATATCTTGAGGACTGAAAATGAATCACTCAATCTTTATACACATAGGCTTGAATTACAGAAAGCTGAGCATCCATGCAGACAGTTTCACCAGTTCCACTGTACCAGTTTAGTGATACATCTGAGATTTCCTCAACAGAAAGAGCCCTCTGAAAATTAAGAGGGGATTACCCATCCTTTTGCACAGTTTTAAAACTAATCTTTGGAAATTACTTAAACATTTCTTTTTAAGATCCTTTTTAAACCTAGTTAGTGCAATTTTCTTGTGGTAGCAGGGGCAAAGTGAAAAAAAGGAAGGGAAAAAGGCAAAGGTAGATCACCTCTGTGTGTTTGTGTGTGTGTGCATGCTACCTTTAAAAACAAGGCCTGGCTAAAGCTTTTGAATGTCACGGTGTCTCTTCTCTTTAGGAACCAGAATAGAAACTTTCATGAGCGGCCAACTACCTAGGTGAGACAACCACCAGCTGGATTTTTACTAGTTACTTTCTCATTGTGATTTCACACAAGCAGGGTAGAACCATGCCTGGAGTTGAGAGAAGAGATAAGCAGGAGTCACCATATCTTAAAATTTTACTCTCTGCCAATAACTCGCTCTTTTCCTGTGGACAGGTTGTTCAGTTTCTCTGTGCCCAGGAGGGTGGATTGGTGACACAGAGTCTTCTTTGGTAGTTCAAGCTTTAGGTATTGCTACTTCACTTCCCATCATCATCATCACCCTCTGCTTTGCCTTCTCCTTCCTCCACAGCTCATTCCTGCTCCTCTGACACTGACAGGTGTTACCACCATGCTCATCAATATTTTCAGAGCAGAATTGTCCCTCTGGTTACTGTTGAGATTCTAAAGCAATACAAGCATAACAAAACCCCCTGTGTTGGGTCTGGTTTTCAGCTGGAAGATATGCCACCAGGTTTATAAAGTACCACACTGTTTTGAGGCTCAGCCAGCTGGGAGGTGGCTGTGGCAAAAAGGAGGAGTGGGGATGAGGTAGAAGCAGCAGCTGCTGAAGACTTTGCTGCCATCACATTCTTTATACTGACACACTGTGGCCTCCATTTTAGCATTAAACATAAATGAGAGAAGGCGCTGTGAGTCATCACTAAAGGATGTTTGCAAAGGGTTTTGAGATCATCACAGTTACCTTGCAAAGAAATGTCCGTGAAGAACAGACCTCCCTGTAGTTACCCTATGAGATTTTCCAGGCAGACAGTAATAAACAAGAATCATTACAGGTCATCGCCAGTCATGTAAGAATCACATGTTTTGAGAAGAAGGAGGGAGGAGGTGTTGTTATTTGGCAGATATATTTCTGTTGTCTAATTGCAGGAAGGTAGTTAGATGCAGGACTCACAGTTAAGGGTTGAGCTTTTGACCCTGTTCAGGCTGCAGTTGCCTGTGCAATTTTAGTCTAGGAGGCTGCAACTGCTGAGTGCAGTAAGGCTGTGATTTGCAGTAACCGGCTGGAATCTTATAATCCTCCCATTTCACCATAGTTGTTTTTTGTCATTCTCTCCCAGCTCAGTTGTCCCATTGATGCTGGTACAAGCATTTATGCTGTATTGGGTGACAGACAGACATTTGAGGGGAAAGTTACTTTTCATCCTGAGCTAATTCAACAGCCAAGTGGTCAAACACTGGGTTCAGTTCAAGCAAGAGTGAGGAGCAGGAGCATGTACATAATTAATAAAAGGTGAAGGGAACCAAGGCTTTTTTAAGCCAAGTTAAGTAGGTGTGGCAATGCTGACCATGTAGTGCATTATACTGAGTAGATGCTTCCCACCAAGAGCTCTGTGTTACAAAAACACTGAGGTCTGGATACTGTTGCATTAAGTGTTTTGTACATGACACCAAGATAGTGTGTCTGTGTTTTAAAAGTGTCTAAAGTCTCCAGAGACAGCTCTGATGTTGTGTGAAGCCTGTCATCTGCATAGGACTATTCAGCATCCAGCAGATAACAATTCTACAGCGGCATTGGTGCAGGTTTTTGAGGCAATTTGATATGGGAGCTCAGTGAGGAGAGAGCTGCTTTGAAGGAGTGGAGGAAAAATAAACAGCAAAGAGGGAAGAGAAGTGAGAATGAATTTTAGAGGGAGGCTGGTCTGAGGGGATCAGAAAGGAGGATGTAGGAGCAAACTGCTATTCAAGAAGAAATACCTGATTTAAAATTGTAGAAATGGATGACATTGTGAGTACAGCTTTGATTTTGCTGGTGTGATTCTAGGTCTTTTCCTGCCAGCCTTCAATACAACAGCCCATGCATCCAGCTCTTTGCAGTACATGTTTTATCTTTTCCTTTTCTTTTTTCCACACAAGCCCATATGACTCTGGGTAGAAGGCTCCCCATGGAGCTCTAAAGGGAGTCAGTCAGTCCTGTATAGTTGCTGGTAGGTGTGAGGAATACTTATTTTTAGAGGAGCTTTTAGAATTAGGGGAACAAAAGAAAGGAGGACCCACGCAAAAGCAAAAGTATCTTTTTTTTTTTCTTGTGTGCTGCTGCTGTACACTGCTAATCTGTTACTGCATATATGGCTATTTTCAGGAGCAGGAAAAGTCCTTCTAACAGGATCCCACAGGATGGCATGCAGTAGGCTAATGGGAAACTTGTCCTTTAGTTGCCAGCTCTGTCCTTGCTCTTGGAGTCAAGATCCTCTTCAGACTGGACTCCCCATTTCCCTAGAAATGCCAGCCCAGCTCTACAGAAGTTCTGCATCGTTTTACGTGGTATCTGTTTTGTGTAGCACAGCTTTAGGCACTGCAGCCTGCCTCTCCTTTTTTTCCCCCCCTTTGTTGCTTGCTTGCTTTCATTTTGCTCTTTGTTTCTTCCACCGTATTGTTCATTTATTTGCACTCCCTTTGTGCCTTGTCTCAAGGCTGTGAGCAATGTCTTGGTGCAGGGAATTCATTGTGCTACCACGTCATAGTGAAAAGAGCTCCCATTCAGAGCCAAGGGAGCGTCTCTTTAAAGGGAAAACCGTGTTATCCACAGCTTCATGTTTGTACAGCACAATGTACAAACAGTGTCCCCTTTGGCATGACTTTATTTCCTACTGGTTATGACAAGGTATGAATCAAGGAAGAGAGAAATTATGACAAAGGAGGAAGTTGGAGCCTATTGAAAGGGAGAGTAAGTAAGCAGGGCAAATGCCCAAAGCCACAGGCCACGGAAGACCTTGCAGAACATAGCTATGGTTTGGGGCAAGACATCTAACAAAGGGGTGGGAGCATAGAGAAGGGTCTACCCCTCTGTGTGAGGTGTCACATTTCTGCCCCCAAACTGCTGCAGTTTACAGACAGATGCATTTATCTGGACTCAATGATCTGAAGGGTCTTTTCCCAGATGGTTCTATGATATCTTGAGCTCACCTCAGTTTAAGCTTGCACTCAGATGTTCAGCCGTGAAGGACAGCAGGTGAAAAGCAGGTACATGCACCCACTTGTGAATGGGGTGTAACTGCCACAGAGCCCTGCAAAATCTGTCCCTGAAAATAAATTGGTGCCTGGACTTCCCAGATGAGGTCCAAGACAGTGGGGCCATTGGAGCAGCAAGTTGCCATGACAGCAGTGAGAAGATTAACTCCAATGGTTAAGATAAAACAAGGGCTAAATGAAAGGAAAAGCTCACCACTGTCAGAGTGAAAAATATAAAGAGGGATGCTTGGAAAAGAAAAATTAAGGACATTTTGTTAACTCCACTCTAGTACATTATGAACATGGTACCTTCTTGATCCAGGGCTGTCAGGTGGGTAATAAAATTCCATTAGTACTCACACTTGTAGATGAGGCTTGCACTGAGATTGGCTTAATAGCGCTCCATGGGGAAATAGGAGATATTCGTGGAAAAGGTAATGGAGACAACTGCTGCCTGTGAGCAAGAGTGGGGAAGGGAACTGAAGGAAAAGTCCTGAAATTAGGCAGAACCATAGCATAAAACTTTATAAGCAAGTACCCAGGTCCCACCTGGCCTTCTATAGGTACCTCTGCTGATAGCAGTGTGCACTCTCTGGCTGGGGTAGCACTCAGCAAACAGTACTGCAGCAAGACAGCAGGGGAAGGTGGTTTGAGCTGGTGCTCTGCAGTGAAAGCAGAAATTGCAGTTGCTTAGTACAAGTAGAATTCCATGAAGACACGGCTTCCTACCTGTGCTCCCCCTGTACTAGTGCTTGGCTGGCACTGTGACTTGGCTCTTGGCAAGACTGGGGTCTGAGAGTTGCTCTTGTATAAATTTCCTTGCTGATATTCAAACCTGAATGCTTAGATTTGGTTTCCAGGCACTGGTGCTGAAGTCATAGAAGCATAGAATTGTTTAGGTTGAAAAGAACTTTTAGATCATTCAGTCCAAAATTTTATGTGTAACACACTGAAAAAAGTTATGTGGAAATACCTATTCCTTGTACCCAAAGAGCTTTTCATGTTTATTCTTCAAGTGGTGGATATTTCTTTACGTATTTTGAGATTTATCACCTCCATTTCAGAGATCAGTGTGATTTCTAAAAAGAAATTAAGTCCATGTTCTCATTAGCTGCAACATCCTTCACCTGCCATTGAACACCCAGCAGTAAAGGGTGCAAAGATTCTCGTGACCTTGGAAATGCATCCAAAAACCAAAAGCTATACTCCCCAGACAGATATTTACAGAGTACTGAGAGCACACATCAGGAGCTGTGTTATTATCAGTTGTGGTATTTAGTATAGTTTGGATTTTTTCATTTGTCTTCAGAAACTATGACAGAAAATTGATGGAAAAGTAAGGATAAACAGTCCTTCTTCAGGCACTTCTGTCTTGATGTGTATCAATTTTGAAATAGGTCTGGCTTTACAGGCAAGACAAGAATTTTTTAAGGCCATATAGTGATGACAAAACACAGGCACTTAATAGAATTTGAGGTTGCTGCTAGGCACAGCAGGCACAGACAGCCCATCAAAACCATTCAAGAAGTCTATAGAGAGCATGGGTATCTATAACCAACTCATTTTTAACTCTCTTACTCAAAAAAAACTATGTGCCAATAGCAGCATTATCCTAATAAGAGAAAAGCTCTTCTTCTGCAGAGCCTCATGGCTTCTAAGACCTCCTTCACATTTGGTTTTCTGCCCTGCCAGAGCAAAGGGCCGTGGTGAGAAGGGGCAGAGGTTAGAGGTGCATGGGGCAAAGCTTTCAGGTGTGGGGGGAAGATTTCTATGTCAAAGGTGCCAAGTGAACACACAGCACTGTACCAAAGAGCAGCATACTTGTGAAGGGAAGGAAAAAAATCCACAAGGATTTTTGGGGTAGTAACCTGGAGGAGAGTAAAAGAATACATTTTATTCTGCAACATTTTTATTTTTGAGTGTGGGTTTTATACAGAACTTTGATGTTTAAAGTATAAGGGGTTTTTTATACATAATGTATAGTTTTTCAAATGTGCAGTTGACATTCAGGTAGAGCTGAATCCACTCAAGGGGCTGAGAGAGCTTTTCCTCCTTCTCATTGCTGACCTTTTGATTTTTAGAAAGTTTAAAAATGGAAAATTCTCTTTTTCCATTCTGCTAGACAGAATGTCATTGCCATCAGTGTATGCTCTTGCAAAGACAGTGCAACTTTGCCTTGTGTTTTCCAAAATACAAATGTTTGGGTCTTGGTTGTGAATTGCTTGGGCACCCCATAAAAAGGCTGGATTTCTTTATGGGGAGCTGGAAGGGTCAGAGGAGCCTGCAATGAGCAGGTTTTTGCACATGGGACTTTTTGTGTGATCGAATATACCATATTCTCCTAGAGAATTCTCATTCTTACTGCCTCCTCCTAGGGAAGCTGATGGGTCTGCTCTGGAAAAGGGGTCTGGGCAGTAGGGTGGGAACTGACAGGCAGTAGCCAGGGTGTGAGAATAAAGAGCTCCTTTTTCAGCTGGCAGCCTGTCATCATGGGCTCCCCCAGGGATCAGTGCTGGGCCCAGGGCTGTTTAATATCTCTGGAAGTGATCTGGTAAATGGGATCAAGCAAACCTTGAAGAAGTTTGCCAGTGATACCAAACCAAGTGGAAAAGTGGACACTTTGGAAAGGAGTGCTACCCTGCAGGAAGACCTGGATAGGCTGGAAGAGTGGGCTAACAAAAACCTTATGAAATTCAGCAAAGACAGATGTAAGGTATAGGAAAACATAATCTTGGAGTGCAGCTCAGGCTGGGATCTACCCAGTTGGGGAGCAGCTCAGTGGAAAAGGACCTGGAGGTCCTGGTGGGAAAGAGCTTAATGTAGCACATTGTTCACTCACAGCAACCCCACAGGATGCTCGGCTGCACCAACGAGGGCATCACCAGCAGGCATAAAGAAGTCACTGTCCCACTCTACTCAGTGCTTCTCAGGCCATCCCTGAGGTACTGTGTTCGGTTTTGGTCCCTGCCAAACACAAAAGATGTGGACAAGCTGGAGAGGGCCCAGAGAAGAGCCACAAAGATGATCAGTGGTGTGGGAAGCCTGTCCTATGAGGAAAGGTTGCGAGAAGTGACTTTTCTCAGTCTTGAGAAAAGAAGGCTTAGGGTAGACCTTAGCACTGTGTTTATCCAGTATTTAAAGGGTGGCTGCAAAGAAGATGGAGACTCCCTTTTTTGCTCTAAATCACAAGGAAAAGACAGGCGGTAATGGGTCTGTGTTACTTCTGGGGAGATTCCAATTTGACATGAGGAAAATTTTTCACAATGAAGTCAATCAGCCATTGGGATAGTCTGTGGAGGAAAGTGGTGGATTTCCCAGTATTGGACACTTTTAAGATTTGTCCGTTTGTGCTTGCCTGTCTTGTCTAGGCTGTGGTTCTGGCAAGAAAGGTTAGACCAGATGATCCTCATGTTCCTTCCAACCTGGTATTTTATAGTTCTATGATTTTATGATTCTGACATGGGCTTAAAATGACCCCATCCCCATGTATATGGGATGTCTCTCATCCAGGCATATAATAAGAAATAGCTGCTACATCCTCAGTGTACCCCTAGATGTGTCACAAATGCTGCTCTCACAGGCAGGTGCTAACTAAGCACTGCAACTGTTACAACTTGGCAGAGTTCCTCAGCAGTTCCCCAAAATTTTATGCCTGAGGGAACATATCCTATCGTGTTACGCCAGACAAATGGTTTTCAACATGCTTCCAATTTGCCAGCCACTAAAAATTCCAGAATAGTTGTGGGTTCCTGTGGAGAAAGTAGGTTTTCTTTTCTTGTTCTTTATCATGGACTCCTTAAAAATAATTCACCTGTGGTCTCACATAGTGTGGGTTGAGAACCACGATACTGAATCAGTAAACAGATCCCCTGATGAAATGAAGACCTTTTTTCCTGGCTGCAAGTAGTACAGAAGTAGGTGTTAATTTAGTCCAGTTCCATTTGTTTGTTGTTAGACAATGTGTTCTTGTGGATAAAGCAGTGATCTGGCAGTCAGGAAACTGAGTAGCAAGCAGGACCTACAGTTGTGCATCATGCTCTGCAAAGCAGAAAGTGTGGTTAATGCTCATGGTGAGGTGAGACGAGCACTTAGCCCAATATTTTAGAGCCATAGAAGCAATTTTGAATAGAAAATTGGCCTCTGAAAAGGGCAAGTAATGAAACATATTTTTTGGACAGGAGAAGTTCTGAAAAAACCTTTCCTGACATACTGAGTTACTACAGAAAGACATATTCCTGGAGTGTTAACAGGAGCAGATTTCCTAGAGTCATGACAGTAGGAACAGCACTGGAGATTTTTTTTCATGTCCCAGTACCGCCAGAACAAATTTCCTTTTTGGTGTGTAGGAAACCTGTTTCTCCTGTATTACAGGAGGCAGTAGGAGTGTAGTCCTTCATTGAGAAGTTCAGTATGTCTCCAGTTATACTGCGTGAGCTGGCTGCAGTTCAGCCTACTTGTTAAAGATGCCATCAACCTTTTAACTTTGCCAACAGGCTTCAGAGGAGCATGACATTCACCTAATAAAATACAAGGACTAACTTTTTCATTCTCCTTCCAAATTGCTGTCTGAAAGCAACCTGCTGGTAGGACATCATTACCACACCTTACACCTCCTCAGTAAGCTGCTGGGCTGATCAAGCTGTCTGTAAGAGTCATGAAAATTTTTGCAAGGGTTATGTGGAGAAGAATGCCCAGAATGTCCAGAAGGAGGAGAAAGTGTCATCTTCCTACTGAACATGCCTTTAGCCCTGATGGATAGAAACATAGGAACAAACTGGATATTGACTTTCTAAGATGGGATAGGAAAATGAGGGTTGCTATCTTGCGGATTGGATATGCATCAAAATGCTGAACAGGTTCCTGAAAATCTGCCACTAATGCTTCATATCTCACATTGCCAGAATATTTTAAGTGGTTCTTGGTGCTTTCCTGAACAGCCAGTTCTTGCAGCTGTGTGTTTGGAAAGCAGAGAGTTTGTTTTTAGTGATTAGTTTTAACTGTGGACTAAACAAGGATTTCTCTCAGAGGCAGTGACAGTATATGAGGATCTTAAAACATTTCCATGATTGGAAATGAAAATTTCTGAACCTCTTTAGGAAGGAGTTTCTAAACAAGAAAATACCAGGGGGAGAGGACTTTGTTCTGTCATCTTTCCAAGGAATCAATCCTAATTTGGTGGCTGAAGAAAACAGTGTGCTTGAGATTTAGTCTGTGTGAGGTACACAAGTAATGCATGAAGGAGCATCACTTCTTTTGTACGTACAGAGAGTATTTCAAACATATCTGCATTCTGGCTCTCCTGCACCAGAATGAATCTGGATTATTTCCACTGCAGACAAAAGACAGAATTTCCTGTGACTTAGAGCAGAACCTTCATGTTTGGAGGCAGCCAGGCACAGTTCCAGACAACCATCCCTGACCCACTGTACTTGTATGCAGTTTTTAGTCTACATCTGACCTTGTGCCACCTCCATATATCTGTTAAGCACTGCAGGTGTCACGTTGAGTCCAAGGACTTACAAGTGGAGAGTACTTGTCTAATAACCTTGTAACTCCTGCAAAGCTTCTCAGGAGTGGGATGTGGTGTTCAGGTCTGATACTGCCTCTAGCGTGTCCAGTCCCACCTCTTTTTTGTCACACATACTCATATGGCATTAGAGAGCTGCCTCACAGCCTCTGCTCTGCTGTCACTTTGGTGTAGGTCCCTGCTTTTTAGTTTGGAGTCCAAATAAAGTGACACTTGGCATTTACAAACCGTGTAGCCCATGTAGGGTGTTGTCTGAACATGAAGCTGCTGACCCACATGCCAGCTGTATGAATTAGGTCACCCTGGCTGTGTTTTGTCTTCATAGTACAGATAAGGAAAATAATTTATCCTTGTGGAAAGTGGGCTGGGTCAGTACAAGGATTTTAGTCCCAGCAGGCTTGTGTTGTTGTATTTACCAGCCCTAAGAGGGTTAATAAAAATGAACAGAGGGGGAAAAGTCATAAAGTGCAAGGTGCATGCTGTGCCCCAGTCAGAGGATGCTGTGTGAATGAGCCAGGCCACTGCGTCTAAACAGAAGTCTGCCTTATCCTGACAATACTGAGATCCCAGCAAGAGACAAGTCTCGTTTAACTGATCTGCAAGTAAATGCATAGGAATAGACCATTCTTGCCCCACAGCCATTACAGTACATTTGCTGAGAGGGATGCAGGAAGAGGATTCAGCCCATGGAGAACTGAGAGGAAGTATGACTTTTCCCAAGTTGGAATAAAACCTGTGGCAGAGCCAAACTTAAACCCCTTTCCCCCTTTCAGTGCTTAACCATCCCTTCTCCAAATGTCCCTCTGTGGCTGTTCCTGCAAAGCTGTCATGCTGAGGAGCATTAGGAGCTGCCTCCAAAGTGACTTCAGTGCAGTTTCTCTCTTCCTCTCCCCCGCACCCTCTCTCATTAACTTGAAAGCTCCTATTTATAAACCTGCTCAAGACTGCTTGTTCGGAAAGGAGGAGCCGAAAGACTCCACACACAGACTAAGAGACTCAGCAGAGATGCAGGCAAGAGCTACTTCTCACTCAAAGGGTAATAACCAGATGGAACAAGTCAGCAGGAAGAGTGCCTGAAATGTCACAGAAATGAGATCAAGCAACAGCTAGAACTGTGTGTCTGCAGGCAGAAGGGGGAGAATCACAGGATCACAGGAAACAGTAAGAAAGAAGGGCTGAGAGGAAGCAAAATATTTAAGTGGCTAAGCACATTGGACTAAGTGGCCTGAAAATCTCCCTAGACCACCACAGTTCCATTATGCATTTATGACACTCTCTCCCAGCCTCTGTGACAGTGATGAACAGAAGGCCTATAAAGCTGGCTTGCTGTGAAAAGGTGTGCCAGGCTACTAACTGTGGAGTGACTTGTCATCTCTGTTGTTAAACAGCTCACTCGCCTCCCTGAATCTCACTGGGATGCTGTTTGTAAGCACAAAACTTGTTAAACTCAGGCTTGCCTGCAACTTCTGTAGCACCTGGTATTTTGTGCTGGCAAGCTAGAGAGCAGGCTGATGAAAACTTGAACCCCTGTGAGGGGAGAAATGAGTACCTAAATAGCTGTCCTACATTGTATGGCACTATTTACAACAGCCTGACTTCCTTTATCTTTTATCCTGACTGTATTTTATGATAATGATCCAGACATGACCCAGCTATCTCTGCTCTTCTGGAGAAGCACAGCACAATTATGAAAGATCAGAGAAGCTCATCTGCTATGAAGATAGGGCAAAAAAACAGACCAGTCCCTAAGTTTTATATAAAGAATAAACAAAACTGCAGTAACCCATAAGGAGTCACATTCATGGAGAGAAACAGAATCACATTGTTCAATAAATCAGAGGAGAACAAAGAGGTTCAATGACAGCCCAAGACCAAAGCCATTTCTGCTAAGGAGCCTGCATCCGCGTACTGAACATAACCTCACCTCTTCCCTTCCGGCTTAACGAGCGATTTCATGGAGCTCTTTGTGCCAGCATCCAGGCAATGCCCTGAGCTGCCTCTCTTCACTGGGCTTCTCACTAGAGAGCAAAGGATGTGCTACACCAAGTGCTCTGCTCTTCTGCAGTCTGCGTTCTTCCTGTTACTCTCAAAAATACCAGGTTTACTGTCCTTGCCATCTATGCTTTGTCATCTGATACATTGTTATGTTACTTTAAAAACCCAAATTTTAGAGCCCTTAGTCTCACCGAGGTGAAGTCTCAATGAATTAAGTGACAGTTTACAGATCCAGTAAGGGACAAGAATCCCCACAAAATGCCCACGAGGTGTCAAAGACAAGACACAACCACTGAAGAAAAGAGGTAGACTGAGGGGATGAGAGAATCAAGAATTAGGGTAACAAAAGTAATGTGATGTGCACAATTGTGACTTCCTCAGTACGATGATTTCAATGATGGTGTGCTGGACATACCAGAGTACTGGGACACTCTTACAATAATATCAAAAAATTTCTTAGAAGAAAGTTACTGAATTTGTACTTGTTCTCTTTGCTGGAGAAAACCTGATACAGTTTGTGGTATCATCTGACATATCTTACATATTTAAGAAGCTCTCTGCTGACATCAGAGACAAAAACATTGTCCTACCTAAAGCTTGTCTCAGTCTCAGACACAGACAGAGGTAGGTTTAGAAATGAGCAGTGAAAACTGTCACATGTCTAGAAAACCTGGTAAAGAAATATTATTGAAGGAATTGCATTTACTGGGTTTAGGAAAAAGAAATTTGAGGAGGAACATGGGAAATTGTATTCTAGCAGAGCTATAAAAAGGACAGGGTTTAATTGTTCTCTGCTTTTGTGACAGGAGGGGTGTGCCACAAATAGTGGCCAGCTTTGTTTGCATAAACAAAGATTTTGGTTAAGTATCAGAAGGAGATTTATTCTGAAAATAGGGAGAAAAAAGCAGTGAAGCAGCCTTGAAGGCTGGGAAGTCCCTGTTTATGGATCCCTTAGGAACAAAGCTTTGTTAATCAGTGATGGTGTTGGCATGTTTACTTTTTCATAAGGAAGGGGCCTCTGAGGTCCTTCCAGCCCCATATTTCTGTCATTTGTACTAAGTCTGCCGTTCTAGCAGAGCAAGGCTGCAAGATGTAATCTCATTATATAAATAAACAGAAATCTCCATTGTGTTCCAAACAACCAGCCCTGGAAAGGGAAACAGACAGTTTGGCAAAAACAAATGCCCCAAGAACCTTTATAGATTTATAGATGTAATTTGACCCTGTTGTTCTATTTAGGTGTATCTGTGAGGAATGTACTGGCTTGAGTAGGCTAAAGAGAGGGAAAGGACCCCTACTCCTTGTCCTTAGTTTTGTGGCAGGACAAACTGGATTATCCTGTGTATAAACAGGTGGCTTCAGGGCTGGCAGTGGGATCCAGCCTATATCTCAGTGACTGCACTCAAAATGTGCAAAAAACAAAACGTCTAACAAAATTTTATAGATGGAAATATCCCAAGGTAGCTAAAGTGGTTAACAATTTCAAAGCTGGAATAGGAGAGAGGTTTATGAAATTAAGATTCCTTGTCCAAAATCAGAGGGGAAAGCTGATTAACACATGGGTAAAATACATGAACTTTAAATAACACTATGAAAAACCTATGGTATAAGTACTAAATATAAGCTTGCTGAGTATTTTTAAACAGCATCCATTGGGTTTGAGTTGAAACATTTGATTTACTCAAGTGTTAAGTTCTTTTAGTTAATAAAACTACATATGATTTGGCACTGTATACATGAAAATCTAGTATGTTTGCTCTGTGATAGCTTCATTAGATTTCTTTCTTCATCCCAAATAATTTACTGATTGTTCATTTTCTATAATCTCAGTGGTTTTGGTTTTGCCTTTTTTGGTTTTGTTTTTGTTTAAAAAGGAGTGTCAAACATAGAGGCTTCTAAACAATGATCATGACTGATGATCCTACCTTAAGCACTCAAGCACAGGTGTAAGAATCGAAACACTGAGAGCTTAACTCTGGAAGATGATAAGAACTGTGGCCCCAGTCCAGCAAACTGCATTTTTCCTGGGAATAGTCTGATTCAGCTGGATTATTTGTGTGCTCCAATCTAAGCATTGGGAAGGAGAGCAGTTCAATCAGGACCTGTTGGTGCAGATTTGATCATAGCAATGAAGTGCACTCCCTTATCTTTGGTGCAGTTCCTGTGATATATGCAAGGGTAAGTGAAACTAGATCTGGATCTCTAATGTCCTTTCTCCCTTTAGATTCCAGCTTTTAACATGATCTCTTTCACTTGGAATAATACCAGTTAATTGAGATAACAAATACACATCACTGGTTTATGACAGAAAGAAGTTGCCTAGGTTTTGTAGAAAATACTTATCTTTGTGTTATATAACCTAATAAATATATATTCTCCAATAAGATAAAGCTTGGAGTATCTAAAAGTCCTGTCTGAAGTCCACAGTGGTGAAAAAAGCAGGCTCTGTCATGCTGCCATTGCTAATGGCACGGAAGGATGGACTGTTTAGCCATGTTGGTGTGAATTGGTGAGTCTCCATCCAGCTCACAAACAGGAGCCTTGGCTCTGCCCTGCCATGAGCATCTCAGTCCCATGCTCCACTACACAGGGCAGAGAAGCACAAAACCTGATGGGAAACCCACAGAATAAACTGTTCCAGAGGTCAGATCTATCCTAGGGTCTAGATGTTTGTCACCACTTCTCTGTCTATCAGAGCTTTGTTCAGCAGCGCCCAGAAATGAATAATGCAAAAGCTTATTTGAATCATGTGGCCTCTGCTTGTTCTCAAGTTTCTTGGATGAACAACAGTTTGCTGCAGTACTGCAGCATCTACATCCTGTGTCTAGGACTGTTTTCCGTCTCTTTCTTGCTTCAGAGTAGCAGGGCATGGACCACTGAAAAGGATTAATGGAAATGCAGAACAACATCAAGTCCAGGGCCCTGGCTTAAAGAAATGGATACTTCCTGTTTCCTGCCTCTCCCATGCAAGCTGCATAGCCTGGATCTGAAAGCTGGTTAGCTCATCTCACTGGGGGTCAGCTCTTTGCAGTTAGTTCAAAAAAGCCCCAATTTGGTGCAGAGTTGCAGATGGTTATATAGAGTCATACACATATGACTACTCAGTAGTGCTTATTGTATGTTGACAGGAAACGTAAATGAAAAAATACAGAAAACAGCTAAAACAGGGCTGGTACACACTGCAAAATAAGAAGGAAACCCACTGTTTTCCATGCACTTGCAATTCTCTGTTATTTGCTTTTCTTGCTGTTCTCTACTCCTTCCATAGTCTCTTGGTGTGTAAAATCATAATTGCATTGCATAACTTATGGTGCTGATGTCCCTGTGGAATTTGGTGCTTGGCTGTTGGATTTATTTTTATTAGATGCAGTGATTAGAATCTAAGCAGTGACTGTAGCTTTAAAACTTCTATGAATATGTACTTGTTACCAATGGAATTTTCTTTGTGCTTCTTAAATATCCGTCTGATTCAGAATACTTATTGAAGCTTAGAGAATGAATGTGTATGGAGAAGCATCAGGAGGGGAGGTTTGGATCTTAAAAGCATAGTCAAATATCTTAAGGGCAGCAAATTTGTAATGTAGGGCAAGGTGCTTTATTGCTTAGGTTACTGACAACTGTAAAATACCTTCCAGAAGGAACATACGGTCTCAAAAGTATTGGTAAGGCAGTATGAGGGGGTTTTTGTTGCCCTGAACCAAAGCTAGCCCAAAGCCTGTGAGAGCTATTATGGCTGAACCTACTGGGAACTGTGGAAAAGGGGCTCAAATTCCAGTGCCCGGGTTCCCAAACACCAGGTCACTAGTGAAGGATCAGGAATCAGTATCCACCTTTTCTTTATGTGTATGTGATGAAGAAGGATCCCAAGAAGAGGAGCAAGAAAACTGCCCTGCAGGTGAATCCATTTCTGTAGAACAGATTAATCTGCTTGTGTGGGGATGGACTGGAGTGTCCCACTGAGGGTGGTAGGCTAGGTCACATGAGAAGGGAAGTCTATCCTTCTGTATGTATTTGATTTGCTTGGTTTGAAGGGTTTATACTAAATCCACACGCCACGGGAATGACAGTCTTAAAAGAGCTGATTTGCTCACTAGGCTAAAATTAGTGTTCTTCATGTTTCATTTTAGTGGTGCCTTTCCTTGACATATCTGGCTCTACCTGCACTTGTAGTTATTCCAGAAAAGGAGTGCCTTCTTCTGGTTTAAGATAAGCCACTCCTGTACTAGGTTATAGGTACTACTCAGTGTTACCTTGCCTGGTCTCTTCAGTACTGTTTGCTCTCCTTTTTATGGCCATCTCATCTCTTCAGGTTGACAGTTTTTCTGTCTTGAGCTATCTGCCTGTGTAGTGCTTGGAAAACCTCTTATCATGAGAAAAGCTTTAAAAAAAAAATTTTGAACATTTTCCAGCATGTGTTCACATACACAAGGAGCAGGTACATCCTTGGGAGATATCAACTCAGAGTCCACATTTCAAAATGTGTTCTGGCACACGCTGTTTGTTTGGGAGAAGTCATACAGAAATACTTCTGAGACATCTACACCTTGTTTATCAGTTCAGTGTCACTGAACATTTTCTCTCGTCCTTTCACCAGAGGGAAAAAGGCATAAGTGCACACAAAAGGGTCAATGTTTTTGAAAGGTCAGTAATTCCAGATGAAATGCAAACCTAAGGCTTTAAAAAAAAAAAAAAAAACCTCCATTGAGCAATAAGGCACTTAGAGTTTGACTTTGTTACGCAAGAGAGAAACTTTCCAGCTGGCTAGCAGTGGCTCCAAAGGGTGTCTGTGTGGTTATTGATTAATTAAATCTATTGTTACTCACTTCTTTCATTAATCCAAGTGTTTTCTCTTCACTTGTGTCCCTGCATAACCCTGTTCTAAAGATTTGGAATCTGTCAGAGACAACTGCTTTGAATATCAGGTTGCTTATTTGAAATTCTAACTCTTCCTGTCTCAGAAATTTCTAGGTGTGGCATTTTGGACCTCAGAGGAATGAGAAAGCTACTTCAAGTTGAAGGTGTCTCCTGTCTCATGTTCAGGCCTGGAACTCTGTAATGTGTGATGTGTAACAGAGAGGAAGGGCACAAAAGGCTGGACCAGAGGGGCGGCTCCGCTGCTCTCAGTCCCAGTGCTGAAACACAAACCTTAGTGGGTTGTGTGAAGGACAGATGTCTCTAGAAGGTTGACACTTGCTGTTCAGAGTTCTAAGTCGCTGGTGGAGTAGTATGGAGGATGAGATTAGTAATATCAGCAATATCAGTTTTGTTTTGCCATATACCCACCTTGGCCCCAGTGAAAATCTCTAAATAACCTTTTACCCACACAGTCCTCTGCTCATGGTCACAACAACCGAAGACCCTGAACAGTACTGCTGCCCCAGCAGTAGGAGGCTGTGTCTAAAAACCCAGAGAAAAGCCCAGTCCTTGCTAGGCCACACAGTCTCCAGCATCTCTGTTTGCTGTACTGAGGGTACTTTGTGTGCTGGTCCCTGGCCCGGTGCCACTGACTCGTGTCACACAGGAAGCTGAAGCCCTGCCAGCTGGGAGCCGCTCCTGGTGGCTATCTCCAGCCATCAGTGCTTGATTGGAGCCTGCTAGCCAGGCTCCTGACCTGCCAGACTTGCAGGTCCCAGGCATTTGCTTTCCCTTTTGAGCCCTTGAGATAGCAGAGTCCGTTCTACTGCAATGAATGTGTTTAGGAAATGCCAAGTCTGAATCAACTACTGCTGGGTACTGGGAATTTTTAGCTTGACTGGAAAGTAGGATGGACTGTGTTCATGCCTAAGAGCAGGGCAGACTTCTTTGATAAGCTTCCCCACAGAAACAATTCTTTATCACAGCAGTGACAAGTCACTCCTAGTTCCTTCCTGCTCTATTACCAGCATTATTTCCACTGAAATGCAAGGGTCATTTGAAGGGTAAAGCTGCAGCCGTCACTAAAGTCAAGAGAGCACCACCTCCACCTTTCTGAAGCAGGGAAAGCGAGGAGACGCTTCCAGTTCAAGACTATTTGGCTGCTTTACATTTTTGTTTGGTGAACGTAAAAGAGACTTGGAAATCTCAGAGGCCTCTTGCAGGAAATCCTTTACAAGTTCCTTTAGTAGATAGGTTTTACCTCAACAATTCAACTAATTACAATCAGTCACTTGATCCTGGAAGAACAGGGAAATTGTATCATGCACATTTCATACAGGATTTACTTAAGCATTCTGGGTATTAGCTCTTTGGCACCTGCAGTTAGTCCTTTTGCCTGTAATTTTGGCTGCCAGTAATACTGATGCCTTCACACCAGAGAAATGGGCTTCCTCTTCTGCAGACCAACAACAATAGTGTCAGCTGGCAGGCTCATTTCTTGCAAAAAATCACAGGCAAACAAAATATGCATAGGTTGGTCTTCCAGTCCAGTAGGATAACAAAGGAGACATCTGTGTCTGGGGATGTCCATTTCCCCCTAGTTGCAGAGAGGGAGGGTGGGAGGTACCCAAAGATTACCTTGCTGATAAGTCTAGATCACCCTGGTTATAGCAGTGCTGCTAAGGAAAGCTGTGGTAAACCTTCATGCAACAGTATCAGGAAGGCCACTTCCTTTCCCTAAAGCATTTTTAAATGGGACTTTTTAACCATTTCCTAGCCACAACAATGTGTTGGCCATTGTGAGAGTCTGCCCAGAGGACCTAAAACTTCAGAGAGGGGCTGGCACTGTAGATGTGGAGGAGCAGACCTGTTTAGCTTGTGCGCTGCTTAGCCATAAAAATGTCTTGAGCACAGAGAAAATTTGCAGTCAGTCTGGTGCAAACAAAATATTTCAGCACAATTGCAGTAATTGAACAGGAATGCTGCTTTTAACTAAATATCTGTTACCTTTTTCTGATTGAATTAGTTGTAAGCCTCTGAGGCTCACTATTAGTCTCTCTTCCTTTCTATCATAAAATCTCCTTTCCTGCTGTCTGTTTTATCAATCAGTGATTGTGCCTGAGGATTTTGCAGTGTCTCTCTTTGATCAGATTAGAAATATTTGTGGTTTCTTGTTCTCTGAGGCCTTACACACACAGGACAATCTTCCACGGCTACTTCAGCAGAGCTTTTGTGCCAGCAGCTGCCTGCCCTTCTCTGCTGATGCACCACTGCTGTCTTAACCTGTGTGGAGGGGACTGACCCTGGAAATATTTTGATCCTGATCTGAATAAGGCTGCCAGTAGAAGCAGACAATGCTTTGCCATCATACAGTGGTATCTAACACACAGGAACAAAGACATGGCCTTTCCCTGAATTACAACGATGCTTCACCTGCTTCTGGAGTTGTGTTGAAGCAGTGTAAGGTGCTATGACCAAAGAAGGTGCAGGAAAAACCATTTAACTCTGTACTCTGTCAAAGAATTTGTTAGTTACTGTCTTCCCCAAGAAGAGCCACCACAAGCAGTATTGTGGGCAGTGATGTCTGAAAACTGCACTACCTGATCACAGGTCATTGTAGGGATGACTCTTCCAGCCTTCTGTCTCTTCAGATAATTTTCTTCTGCTTCATCATCAACTTATCCTCATCCATCTTCCATGTTTTCCTCTTTGCACTCTTCAAATATTTCTGTATTGGTGCTTTAGGTCACCTTAGTGAAGCTGGAAGAAAAACTGGTTATGAAAGAACAACAGTGACAGTCAGCTTAGCAGCACCACTCCTGTGTACTCAGCTCCACTAGGTTCCCTCGAATGTAAGTGCCTGGCCTCACCTGACCTGTGGTCCCAAGCAGTCCTGCCTCTGTATTGGTTTAAATTTGCTGCAAATGGGTCACCCTATCTAAGAAAGGCTATAAGAAAAGAATCCTAAACATTTTCATTTCTGAACTGGCAATAATCTTGGACAGTGCATGACAGAGCTTATAAATAGCACTTCAAGTGCCCATGATGTCACAAACCACAAGAGCGTCTGACTTGTGATTTATTACATCAAATCATGACTTGTTCATAGGCTTGTAGTTTGCAGCTTATTTACAGTCAGTACACCCACTATTATTCCTAAGCCATCCCAGTGTTATGCAGATACATAAATGCTGCCTGGAACTGAAACAGTAAACAGCCAATTAAAAGTTTAACCTCTTCCTTTCTGATCTCTTCCTACACGATTAACTGAGGATACTGTTGCATAAATTACAGTTGTGTCAGATAATGAAAAACTGGTGTTCTTTCATTCACCTGTGTATCACATTTACACTAACAACACTTGTAGGTTTTTTTAATATTTATGCTCAAAAATAATTTCTCATTAAAAGTGCAATTATTTGAAGACATGATCTTTCCTTTTCTTCACTGCGAGATTGTTGTTTCACAAGACTTTCTAGAATAAAACAGCAAGAGCTACTTTCTGGAATTTAATGAAAGAAGAATTTTAATTCTTTTTATAGTTCTTAACATTGCACACATATACACACAAATTGGTTTATCTAAGCAGCAGTTTGAAAAACCAGAGTTGGGCAATGTAATTAGAAAGGGAAAAGCTTGATATTCAGATTAATTAAGCTAAGTAACATTCAATTTTTATGTCACATCTTTTTGGCAGAGGGGATAATCTCATTTACTTTAACCATGTTTCGGAAGGGGTCACAGTTAAGATTTAAGTACAGGCCAATATAAACCCCAGGCATTAATGAATCCTGAATGTAATGATCTGAAAATTGGAAAAATTCTTTGTTCCACTCCCTGTCTATGTCACTGAGTTACAGGGATTATTTGCAGAGAAAGGCACTCACCTAAAAATCTACAGAAAGAACTAAGCCATTTCAACCAGTCCTTGTTCAACTACATGCCTTTTAAAATTAAGAAAATCCCACCCTGAGAAAAACGTGTGATTATATTCAGTTATCCAAAAACTGATATACCCTGGTATTTAACAGTGGATGAGGGAGTAACTGTATCATTCAGAAATGGCAAAATGGGAAATAAGTTATGTAGTTCCTCTCAACTGAGTATCAGTGGACCTGGCTGGTACATCAGCATGTTGTCTCTATCAAAGGTTACAATAAAGCACTTCTAAACATATTGTTGTGATTCACTCTCTTGCTTTTAAAAAAATCCCTCAGGTGAATCTAAGGCTGTCAGAGAAGAAAAGTAATTACCAGTACTAATGTCCTGTACAATACCTGGGCCTATGCCTCATAGTTTCATAGTCTGTGATCTTAAAAATGTACAACAAAAACATCTTACATATTTTCACAGGACAGAGACCTGCGAAACCCAGCTGGTCGAAGGAGATCAAACACTACGTGTCAGTGTGATTTGCAAGACAGACACAAAGGAAACTTCTCTGTAGCCAGCTGGTTCTTTCTAAACATTCATTTGTATTAATTAAAAGATTGACAGTGTTAGCAGTCCTTACTGGAATTGGAACTCTGTGCAGATGAGACAGTTCAAGTGCATGAGAAATCGGGTTTACTGAAGTCTTCTCTATAAAGATTTTGCATTAAATACCTAATCTTGTTTTTAAGTAGTGAGTTGACTAGCTGAGGTGTACCAGTGGCCATGAAAGAGAAATCTAATGCACAGCCTGTCAGCAGTTTTTTTAGTTGAGTTTACAAACATCTGTAGGTGGCCTCAAAGCTGGGCTTTATTCACTGTGACCTGCTTTTAAATACGAGTGTTTCCAGACTCTTGCTGGGGTGAGCAGAGAGCTTAGTGGAGATCATGGGAGAACCATGTGCTTGCTGTCTCTGAGAAGAAGAGACAAAAGGTGCCTTAAGTTCAAGAAAAATGCTTATCTTTGGTCAAAGAAAAGAAATATTTGTGTACACTGCTACTAATCTCAGGTGTTTAGTCATCAAGGAGGAAACCTTCAAAATTCAGAAATCAAATGATGAAGCAAATAAATAAATAGGAAAAAAAAATTAATGCTCCCTGAATATGGGGAACATTGGTGAAGAGAGTTCTGTTTCCAGGATATTTTTTACGCAGTCACGACTGCTCAAATCCCATTTCCCTTTGATCAAAGTACCTATGCAACCCCTTGGTACCAGGAATTGCAGCTCTAAGGAAAATATTGCAAAACTTTCCTGTATGAAAGTACGCAGATTTTTTGGTATCATCTGGCTCCTGGCACACTGCCACTGGCACAGAGCAGTGCTGAGGCTGACCAGGTGCCTTCCACAAGTATCCACTGTGGATCTTCCTATGTCTTACCTTATCCCTGGGTGTGTGATAGCAGGCACTGTCAGAACCCGGGCAATGGCTAAACAAGCCTCTGCTGGGGCCTTTCTTACTTCTTATTTTGGACTTGGAAGAGTTAATAAATACACAGATTTGTTTTTCCTCCTCCATAATGAAATCCCAGAGGAAAAATGTCATAAGCCTCAACTACCTCCTTAATCTCCTGAACAATAGAAACTGTGTTAAAAACCCCAAAACAACTGTCTTCCTGGTTAGGGTGGATGCTCGTCAGTGATACTCAGCTGGATTTCTGGTGTGAGCCTTGCATGGGCTGGCTGGGGGCACCCAGGGGGCTGCCTGTGACTGCGGGGGCACCTCCTGCTTACCTGGGCTGGGCTGGGCTCCTGCCAGCCAGGTGTTTGTGGCTCAAAAAGTGGCAGGGTGCTCTGCAGCAGTGTGGAGAGGTGTTGGGGAAGAGGGAGCCTGGGCAGGTGGGTGAGCAGCTTGTTCACCGCTGTAAGAAGTGGCTTCTTTCCAGCTGGGAGTGCTTTGGCAGAGGGATGGGGTGGACAGATGCTCTGCACTTCCCAATTTATCTTCTGGAGAGGTGCCTTCCTTCTCTGGGTCTGTCAGCTCCCCTGCACTAAAAATACTCCCCTGAAACGTGCCCTCCTGTGCACTCAGTCGTGAGGAGAGCCTGACCCTCAGTTCAGCTGGCAGAAAGCAATCTTCTGGCATTTTCTGTGTACTTCAGGAAGGGCACAATCAGCTGCCCAGAACCATTATCAAAAGAATTGGGACATAGAATTGCACACATTAACCCAGCCTCTCCTCTCTTCCTCCTCCCTCTGACTCAACAAGTGGTGTAAGCTCCAAACAGCATCCTTATCCTACAAGTTTGTTTGATTTCCTTAACAAATTGAGGTATTAGGAATTTTAAACCCCAGATGTTTCTCAGAGTTATGTAAACCAGGAGGCACCCAGATGCTCACGTAAGAGCAGAGGGAAAATCCCTCTGGGGACCCGTGCCTGGCCCATGCCTGCAATGGGCTGCCAAGCAGTGTTATTCAAACTGTGACGTGCAACAGGCTGAGATAGCAAAAACCCAAGGCAAGGAGAATGAGGTGAAGGTGTAAAGTGACACACTGTTCCTTTTCTTTTCCCCAGCTGGGCCTTGGGAAAATTAGAATATACTACAGATGTGCCTTGCAAATCAACAGTCAAGTTCTCCTGTGCATGAACTCAGGCAGATACCAGAAAGAGCCTACATGACAAGTATCAAAAGAAAAAAAGATGTAATAAAACAGGTAAATATTAACATTCAGTGTTTCCCAGTGTACTGTATTTCATTTTCCTCTCCTTGTTTCACTCCCTTTTTGAGACAAAGAATTGTCATCTGGAAAAGAAGAAACTTTCTCTCTGTTGCATTAGGGAACATAGCAAGGTTTGAAAATGTTTAAGTATTTGAAAATTACTCTCTATTTTTAGAACTGTCACAACCACTGAGTCTGTTTCCTGGAGGTCTTATGTGATGACCTTCAGATGTTGACTATGAAGTCTTTGAATTCTTGAGAAAGTAGCTGGGTCTTTTTTTCCTTCCAACAGCTTATTTTGTCCCTTCAATTGAAGAGATGTTAATGAACACACACTGTTATAAACAGCTGTTCCTGCCTCATACTAGAGCTCATCTCCACCATAATAGCTCTGCTGAAAAGAGAAAAATGATCTCCTGGTATGGATTCAGTCCTGTGTGAACTTTTGCTTTCCTTTCTTCTGCAAGGCTCTGTCCCTCACCCAGAATGGGCAGCCTGCCCCTATCTCCCCCGGGATGTCCTGTGTTACAGGGATCAATGACACGACCTAGCCTTATCTTGTACTAGGAAATTATAGAGCTATCAAGAGTGCGGAAAATACCTTTTCTCTCCCTCTCCTCCCACCAGCCAACTGCAATCAGCACAAGCTTTACTGTAAATGCAGTGATAAGAGGAAAAAGCAGCAGCAGGAGGCTTTTTGCTGGTGTGGCTTATTATTGCAATCTGAGAAAATAAACTCCAAATGCAGTACTGAGGTTTGCTAGTTATACCATTGCCCCTGTTGCTGTATCTTTAGTTTAGTGGAGGCAAAGAATGAGGTTGGAAACTGAAACCAGTGAGGCAGGATTTTATCAAATGTTGCAGCACCCGAGGAGTGAAGGAACTAAACTGCAGGTACCTAATAAAAGCATTTGATAATGTTTAGAAGACATCTGCATGCATATGGGGCCTTTCCAAGGGGACCTTCAAAAGACTCTGTGTGTGTCTTCTCATTCCATCTCACCTCTGCTGAGATACCAAGGAATCCATGGCTGGGATATCATCAGGCCTTTCTGGCTGAAAGGTACTAACTGTAATGGTGTCTGACTCAGTTTCAGCCTAGTGGCCTCCTGAAACTCTCGATATGTGCCAGATATAAGGAGCTCTTCATCATGCAGGTATCTCCAAAGAACTAAATTGAGGCCAGCATATCCTGGCATGTAGAGTACTACTCTGAGGCTGAGTCACCATTGAATCTCACCAGACCAGGTTTTGAATCAGGTCAGAGGATCGGTTGTTTATTGTCAAAATCCTCAAGCTCTCTATCCCTACTTGCCAGGAAAGCTCTTTAGCTTCCCACCACTGTTTCAAAGCATTACTCGTTCAAAGTGGCCTGTGCTTGACTTCTCCTTAATGCAGCTCCCTGGAAAGGAGGAAACACAGAGCCACCCTGGGCTGGGTGCCCTGGGTGCATGACCTTTGCCATGCTGACCTGCCCTCATCTTGCCTGGCAGCATTAATTGCCTCTTAGGGCAGCTTTGTCGCCAGCTCTGGGAGGTTGGGACAGACAGCTCATGCTTCCGCTAGTTAGGAGCCAGTAATAGCCACTTTGGGTCCTGGGATGAGAGAAGGAGAGGCTGGTAATACTCCTGCTACAGTGCCCCATTAGAGTGGAGGAATCCTCAAAATGTGGGTTAGTTTCAGCTGAGCCCCCTCCCTCTCCAGCCCAGGCTCTTCCTCATCTTGTTTCAGCTCTGCACCACAACCCACGTGAGGAGGGCGTGATGCTATTTATTCTTGTTTCCTCCCTCTCTGAGATCCTATCAGAAACACCAGTCTGAGTCAGAGGCAGAGGCTGTGACTGAAATGAGAGAGAAAACTTGGAAATGCACAGATTTCAGCCCAGTGTGGCTACCCCAGCTCTTTGGAAAATTGGGCCTCAAAAACGTGTGAGATACTCAGCAAAACAGCAGCTAAAGAAAGATTATGTGAATTAGAAACTGCCTAGCAAGCAGCAAGAAAAGGAGTGGCTGGCTTGTTGTAGGTAAGGAACAAGACTCAGAGGAGTGTTGTAGCATGGGTGTTACGTGACCTTCTACCCTCTTGCAATATCTGCTATTTTTGGACATTTGCTGAGAAGAATCCCTCCAAGATCACTCCTCTGGTTTATTGGGTGGTGATAGTTGGGTTTTCCAGCACAAACAGAACTGTGCTACAGTGAGAGGTTTCCAGCAGTGATATTTTTCCACATACATTTGGATGAAAAGTCATTTAAAAGCCTACCCTCTGCATTTGGCAGGTAGGGGCAGAGTATAACAAACCAAAAACATGTGTCCAAATATTCCAGTCCCAAACACTTGGATCTAGCTGGTTACAACATGTTTCATTACATATTAAGCAGCACAGATCTGGAGGGATCTGGAAATATTTTCCACATCCAGATCTCCCCAGTAAGAACCATGTCTTGGGCAGATTGCATTTTTACTGCCTTCATTGCCTTGCTGAGATGATATCCCAGTACTTAAGGTGAACAGTGTGAGTAATGGTACTTCAGTAGAATGGAGTCATTTACTTCTGCTCAAGTGAACTGGTGCTTAATGGTCTGTACAGTTACATGACCTCTGGTTGCAATCTGATCAGATAGCACAAACTAAATGCAGTGGAGTCTTGCTGATAATGGGAGGAGAATGGAGGCTCAGGATCTAGGGTACAGCCCCAAGTAGGGATAACTGGTCAGCAGGTGGCAATCACAGGTGAAGCAGCAAAGGCCCACCACTGCTGGAGAAATTTGCTACCAGTCATGTCTTCAGTGAGATGTGTAACTGAGAGATCTGGATACTTTGTGTACTGGTTCTAATCACATGGATTTCATTTTTCTTTGCAGTCTGTTAACAGCACACCTTTGCCATGTCCCAGATGTTAGACTTAGTTTGCCTCCCTTCCATTCTGCCGTGCCCTCTAGCTGCGGATCTGATAGGTTATATTCAGCCTCCTCCTTGGCCAGACAGAAGTACGGGCACAGATGGGCAGCCTTGCTATTTGCAGCTAAAAAGCTGCTATGGAACAGGTGCACCTTGCAAATGTAAGCCATGTATTATCATTAACCAGATCTGCTGCTCAGGTGTGTGAGAGAAGGGCATCTCTGTCCTTGCAGACATGAATGCCTCACTCACTTCTCTGACCTGGTTTGTCTGTGCAAAGTCAGTCAACTGCAGCAGTTTGATTAACACCACCTTTAATACAACACTTCAGCTTAGGCATCTCTGCTCATATAGTGCTACATCAGAATTGCTTTCATTTGGGCCTTTTTATAATACACAGAAAAGAGTGGCACAAGCCATTTCCAGAGCATTTGACCTCATTTTCAGCCTGTCAAGTGGGAGAGAGGCCGTGAAGCATAAGGAGAGTGGTTGGGACCAGGCAGAGAGTATGCAGCAATGGCAGCATTTGTGATACATGTTGTCCTAACAACAGCAGCTTTCTCTAAGCCAAGATTTCCTGTGCTAACATCTTGACGAATCCTTGGGTATGGCCTGTTACCTGAAAGGCACTTCATGCTCTTGTGGGGAGGGAGGAGGTGAGAAAAAAAATGGTGCTACTGCTTTTAAAATGAATTTAGCATTGAGGAGAGTAACTTGTTCCCAAAACTGAAGCCTGAAGCTCTGTCTTATCCACAGGGCATGGGAAACAGGAAGGGCTGGAGCAAATGTCCCTGTCCTGCCTTTTCTAGGTGAACTGGGACCTTGCATCCATGCGTGTGAAGTGCTGCAGGAAAGGGGCAAGTGATTGGTGATTGCCAGTTCTTTCTTGTGGACTTTGCTGAGCATATATAGCAGCCAAACTTCTTATAGACCTCAGAGTACCAGCCCCCAGTAGTCTCCTGATAGTGCTTACACTGCATTCAGGGAAGCAGGATAAGGGGCCTAAAACCAGGTGACTTGGGCATGGTTACATGACAGGTTTGTTGCAAGACAAGCAGTTATACCAGAGCCTCCCAAATCCTTGCTCTTTCTCTTGGATTAGAGCAGCTTCAGTTGCCCATACAGGTCTCAGGCCTATAACCAAACAGCTAATTTAGGCCTATTGCAAGTGAGATATGAACCACCGAGGATTAGAAGTCATTTTTCTCATCCTGCCAACAGTCACCAACTGGAATTTGACAGCTAAGCACTGCAAGTCTGTGCTTCATCTAAGCTGGCAGCCTTCTTGCTGAAGTCAAGGTCACCAGGAGTAGCACAGTACAGTGAAGAGGCAATTAAAGCACACAGGAGCCACCCGGGCACTCACAGCAGGTTTGATTTCTCACCCCTTCTGCTGCCCAGTTTTCACAATGCACATCTATGGATTCAGGTTATAACCCCAGAAGTGTTGCAACAAGTTAGGGCTTGGAGCACATTTTGTCGGCAATGTTTGCACGGTCAGTCTCGCGAGCAGCCAGGGCTGTCCCAGGCACGCCAGCAATGCAGGTGGGAATGGCTGGATGAAACTTCCAGGTAGGGAGCAGGGCTTTAGCTCCCACCCCATCATAATCCAAATGTTGTCAAGCTCCCGGAAACCAAAACCTCCCTACGTACTCCTTGCTTGGCTACCTGCAGCCTTTATGTAGAGAACTCGTGGTGCTGCAGCAGAACAGATTGGTGGTGTTAAGAAAGGGAGAGCATCAGAGTGGTCCTGGCTCAGACAGCTGCTCACACCCTGCCCACCAAAGCAGTGATCTGCATTCAGAACCTGACCCAGCTCCAGCCACTGCTGGCTCTACAGGAAAAACACTGAGGGGTTTTCAGGAAGCACTTGCACAACAGCCGATACCAGGTGGGCTGCAGGCCGAGACAGATGTGTCATCAAAGCAGTGTTGCCACATGTGTTGCAAGGATGAGTGAGGGATTATTGGCATTTTGTGTCATTCATACCTAGAGGACCATTTTCTCTTTCCCAATGCAGTCAAAATGGAGAGGAGAAGAGATAAGCACAGTTGTGACTTTAAGACACCACTTATGAGTGGAAATGTGTACCTGGCATAAAGTCAGTTCTTTCAGTAATGCTTGTGTTGCTTTTATGCTTTTGTAGAAAACTCATCAGTGGATTAAGACCAAGGAAAGGGTAGGGGCCTTTGCTTAAAGAGAAGGGCTATGACTTGGTGGTGTGAAATTACTGTGTTTTGGAAATTTCCCCTTAATATCTGACACTTGCTCTACATCTACCCAGGAGCTCTGACCCACCACTCATAAACAACCTCTAACCACATGTGAGCACAAGTGGAAGATAATATATTTTCTTTCACCAGAATGAGGAGGGAAAGCAATGACAAACATAACAACTGATGGGAAAAGTCCTCTTTTTAGTATGAACCAGATGACTCCTAGCCTGAGGAGCTGGAGTATGGCTCACAGTCGAATGGGCATGCTGGGTTGGACAAGAGGGCTTGGAGTGATGCACCTGGCCTGACCTGGTCATACATGCACCTAGTGACCTTTGATGAAACACTGGTTGTTTCTCTCTGAAAGCCATTTGCTATCTACCTACCTAATGAATCTGTCCTCAGAAAAGCTTGTCCTGGGAAAAAAATGTCTGGTCATCAGCCTGGTAAGGCAGGCTTCTTGTCTCCTCTCTGTCTCTCGACCTCTTTTCCCAGTGAGAAGCACATTTGTCCCAGACCCACAAAGTCCACATCAGAAATCTCTGCTTTAGCTTCCCTGGATCTAGGAATATCTAGAGAACTAGAAGAGGGAAATGTGACCAGAAGATAGTGCAGACAGATATCAAAAGAAACGGTCAGGAAAAATGAGATCAGTGTGTGACCCCAGGCTACTGGATGCGTATGTGAGGAAAAGGAAGCAACAGGACTTTTAGAAAAGAGTTCTCACCCTAAGGGAACTAGGTGAGAGACATGGCAAATTTTACTAGAAAGGTCTCCAAGGCTGAAAGATGTCAAAAGGCTGCTAAGACCAGGGAAACGAAACAGTATTCATCTTGGAAAATGTGAGACATAGGGATAGCTGCAGCCCTATGGAGAGGTTCACATTTTTCCTTGTTTAGTTAGGCTATGCACCAGTACTTACAGCACGGCCCTGCTGATGACCCGATGTTAGCAAGCGTCGGCAATGGCTGGTCCCAAACCACGTGGGTCACGGTGCCACACGGCTTTCCTTCTTGGCCAGCACCCAAGAAGGAGCTGGATGTAGCAGCTCCCAGGTCCCATCCCCACCCCTGTCTGCCTGGAGGCCTCCCGGCCGGCTCGGCGTGGGGGCTGGGAGGGCAGCGGCGCTGGTGTAACTGGTTTGGGCAGCATACCAGCCCGGAGCCGCTGCCAGCCCCCGCTGCCCGGCCCGAGGGCCGCTCCTCCGGCACCTCCGCAGCGGCGGGGAGCAGCACCCCGCGCTCCTCGGCCCCGCTGCGGGGCAGGGCCGGCCCGCCTGGGC